>JAHZNA010003311.1:0-11089 GCA_027743935.1 Sinodicranocentrus sp. ZH6
CAGCTGATGAGTCAGCTATCCCAGCCGCCGAATCCCTTAAGGGATTATTACGGTCTCACCTTGACTCTTTAGGTACAAGTTGATTTATGCCTGTGTAATGATTCACGGTAACAGCGGATGAGGATATTTTAAACTATATATGTCATAACGATATAAGATATATATTTAAAGATAATTTAAGTTATTTATTTAATTGTTCATTCAAATGCACTACGTTTTTTCTCGTGACTTTCTTAACAACTCTTTTACTTGGGTTGCGTACTTGAGGGAAAAAAAGGGAATATATTATTTTTTAATAAATAAGTATAAACACATCCATAAAATTTATTCCCAGAATTTAAATTATTTACCTCAAAAATCCCGATTGAAATATTATTCCCCCTGGTTTGAAAAATATACGACGTGGAAGTGGCATTTTATTATAGAAGAGCTCACAAGGGATGGCGGAAAAAACTGGTCATATCTATTACTTATGATATCTCGACGACTTATGGTTGTTAGCAATTAGTATGTGACATTACATCTTCCTGGGGCCTGGGGGTCCAGGTCCACGCTGTCGTCATCGTCATCACCAGGTTCTGTTTTTATAAACAGAGGTGTGGAATATTCATTCAATCGCTGAACTGGATTCAATTGCATTGGTTTCTTTAGGAACAATAGGTTTTTGTAGATTTCCCCGTTTACAAAGAATTTTCTGGGTACCCTAATTAGTTTATTAATCATGATATTTTCAAATTTATTAAAACTCACGTTCACTCACAGAAATAAATTACAGTTTATTTTGGCCAGAACATCTTGAAAATGTGCTGAAAGCACATGCCTCCTCAATTCCTGCTTGGCAAATGGTTGCATACAAGAACCACAATCAAACCGATTACACCCATCTGGTTTTTTCGAACTTGATAACACCTCCTCAACCGCACTTTCCAACATTTCCTCAGAGGTTCCAAGACTAAGCTCGTTTTGGAAATGGAGAAAGGTGTGGAATATCATTTGATGCTGTCGCTGCGCAGAAACTGAGGCAAACTTTTTGCTGCAGAATAAGCAAGGGATTTTCTTTTCTCCCTCTGGATTGTGGAAGACGTCCATGTGCTTCCTTAAGCTTGCTTTTATCTTAAAACATTTTCCACACTTGGGGCAGCAATAAATCCGTTCCGCTTCCGTTTCCAGACGGACCCTTCTACTATGTAACTTTTCAAGAACCTTTTCAAAGTGATCCATTAGAAGATGACCCTTCAAACCATTTCTGCGAGAAAAGCGATTGCCACAATAACAACAGATGATCTTATCTCCTTTCATTTCATCGGTAAATGTAAAAAGACATTTATCCAGCTCTTCCTGAGTTGTCTCTGGCGGTAGCTTATCTTCAAAATGGGTAAGCGCATGTCTGAAAACTGAATGTCTGCGACATTGATATTTACACGAAAATTTTTTCTCACAATAAGTGCATTTAAAATGCCCGGATTCTGTAGGATTCACAAAACTCTGGCTTAAGCTGACTGGATCAAGGGTGTTATCTTGAGGGTTATCGAGGGCGATGAGGATTTTATCAAAGTGCGTTTTTTGAAGGTGATGTTTAAGAAAGCTCACTGAACTACAAGAATGTGAACAATATGGACAGCCTATAGATTTTCTTGATGAAAGTTTAATGTACTTATCGGTCAACGCCGAAGTAGCAGTTTGCAGTTGTGATTCTCCAGTGCCGGGAGGAATATCCTTGGAATGTATTTCCATCAAGTGCACCTCATACATATGTTTATGTGCTTTACAAGCTGTATAGAAAGTACTGTTGCAGTAGTTGCACTTAAAAGTTGGGTTCAGGTCTTTTCCACACGAAATATCCTTCTGACAATGAGTAGAACGACACAGATGTTTGTGCTTTAGTAAATTTATACGGCGGTGGAACTTTCTTCGACAAAAAGGACATGGGTGGAGGACCACAGTCACAGGTTGTTTCTTTA
Source organism: Sinodicranocentrus sp. ZH6 (assembly GCA_027743935.1). Classification (NCBI taxonomy): domain Eukaryota; kingdom Metazoa; phylum Arthropoda; class Collembola; order Entomobryomorpha; family Entomobryidae; genus Sinodicranocentrus; species Sinodicranocentrus sp. ZH6. The sequence continues at coordinate 1,962 of JAHZNA010003311.1, forward strand.
TTTCATGATTTCTGTTTATTAATGTTGAATGGGGGTAGATTTTTCGAGCTTTTTTCCGCTTTGGTGGCGGTGATGATGGTTTTACAAATGATAACGGGTCCTCTGGAACATCTGCAAAGTCAACATCAGCTGATTCTATTTTGATTTCAAAATTAAAGGGAGAACTTGGACCACTGGCGTCGGGAGCAGTTTCTATTTCTTCCAGCTTTGGAGTAAATGTGTTCCACTGAAGTTTTATTCTCGGTCTAGTTCGGAGTTTGGATGTGCCTGTGTAACAGAATAGTTCAAAATTCAATAGTTTTATAATATTTTAACATTTTTTTCAACTTGTGAATGTAATCATGCATTATTTTGTTAAATGTTCAAGTACAATTCTTAATGATAGCTTCTCTCAGATTTTCAGAAGTGAAGGTTTCCAATGCTCCCAGCTCATCAGAAAGATCCTCCTCCACACCTTTCTTCATCATACATTGTAAATTCTGAACACTCTCATTCAAACGGAGTCTCAAATTTTCGAACTCTTGGTATAACTGCCAAAATCCGTTTATTTTCGAGCAACAACTTGTGCACAGGAATAAGTCACTGATTGAAGATTGTGGTAGGTCAAGTTTCAAATATCTAAGGAACATTGTAAATGGGATGGACTTTCCTCTTTTAATGTGTTCCCCCTCAGTTGACATATCCTGACAAATGAAGCAACATGATAGATAAACACAAGACTGTGATCGTTCCATTTTGTCTTTTAATTTTATCACGATCACATTTAATTAGTTAACTAGCTCGCTAATAAAGATACTGAAAACAAAATGCGAATGTGACACAACAAGAGATCATGTGAATAACAAAATAGAGAGATTTTTTTTCTCAACAAAGTTGCGCTCGCTTGTTTCACGCAAACCACTTTTCTATGTTTCTTTCTTTGCTCTGGCTTGGCTCACTTGGTTGGTGACAAATGAGTGAAACTTGGAAAAGGGGTGCCAACACCCTACAGCACAGCCCTAACACCCTACAGCCAATAATAAACAATTTATTTTAACCAAATGCAAAATGAAAATCGGAATAAAACCTGGGTCATATGTCATTAAATAAAATCAATACTGGCGAGAATGAACAACATGAAGGCAAGAATTTAACTACATGGAATAATGCATAATTTTGTGTACTCTATTATTTTTAAAAATATTTGTGAACTTTGAACATAAGTTGCTTTCGAACTAAAGCTTAATTCCAATATGAGGTAGGGCTGTTGAACTAACATGTAATTGGGAGCTAGAGTAATTTATAATTCCAACAAGGGTCTGGCGAAAATTCGTCATTCCGAACTTCAGTTAGTTAAACCAGAGGTCAAAGTGCCTATGGGGGACACAAATCCAAGCCTGGGAAAAAATACAAAACGTATCGAAATGCAGAATACGTATTCTGTATTTTGTATTTCTACAGGGAAAGAACTTTTTGCAGGAATGGCAATTTGGAGGAATTTCTTTATCCATGTGCATTTGCATAGTGTGTGCCAAACTACTTTCAAATTCATCTTCTGACGTGTTTGGAGGTAGGTAGCAGATTGGAAAAGTGGAGGAATAAGTGGTGATTAATGGAATGCCAACGATCTGTTCAAACCTTTGGGAACGGAAGGCTTCATGGCAAAGATTGCACTTGGATTTGATACCACTCTAAAAATTCTTTCATGAGGAGGTCCCGCTTGTCACAGAATTACAGCCTTTCAATAAACTCTGAACTTGAGACATCATCACGCATATTCCCAATGTCAATGTTCAAATATCTAAACAACATTTTTAAACAAGACCCCCAACCTGCTGTAGTCTCAGAGGCATCAATGTTGAAGTGGAATACCCGACTGACATGAACTGACAGTGTGATTCTGTTTTGAAGTTAAAATAATTTTCTCTAGTTTGCATTAATCCTTCCTTTCAAATGCAAAGGGAAAATCAGAAACTTGAGTGAATTGTCTGTACGCATTTTCAAGATATAAAGTTGAATGAAAATGATTCTGAGCTCTAATAAATGCATTGACAGTAATGTAATAATGACTTTTGAGTTTTCAAAATTCATGTGATCATTTAATCCTCTTAAAATGCAAAAAGTTTAATTTAAATCGTGAAATACGGTTCCACAAGTGCCCATGTTATTGCTCACGCTGTTTAAAATGATTCGACTCTCTAAAGATCGAATGTATAACTTATGTCTCTGGACGTGGACGATTAGCAAGATTTTGTGACGATATATTTTGTTCACTGGATGACTTGATATTTAACCACAACCACCAAACGAATGTCTAGTCGCGACTGTGGCGACACAAAACTCGACTATGGGCAGCCCGTTTGTATATTGCAAGCTGTATTTTTCCATTTTCTAGATGTAGTCTCGGAGCTTTAACTACCTCTGTGCAGTTGTCTAATCGTTGGCATATTCTGGCGCCTGTAGAAAAGGGCTGAATATCTTGCGGTATGAAAAAACAACTCATAAAAAAGCCAGAATTTTTTCCCTTGGTTATTGTTTATATGGCTAAATTATTGTAGAATTTTGACTTTTCAACATTCCTGTGATCATTTAATCCTCTTAAAATGCAAAAAGATCAAGTAAAGCTGTAAACTACGGCTCCACAAGTTACCCATGTTTTGGCTCACGCTGCATCCATACCTTTTCCATGAGGGAATACATCAACTTCAATATCTTCACATGTTTTGATCATCATCATCATGGCATATCAAAAGAACCCTGAGCACTGAGCACATACTCATGAGCGAGATTTATATATTTTTCCTCAGTCACTGTGTTGCTTTCCGTTTACACAGTTCTTGCTCAACATCCCCAGCTTCAAAACAAATGATGAATAACTTGGAGTTGTAAAATTAGTTGTTTTTTACAACCTACTTTGCTAGATTCTGTGATTTATGTGAAAGTTGGTTTAGAAGTCAACCAAGAAGAGAATATTGTAAATCTGTTTTGTAAATATTGGAAACTTGAAAAAAATCCTCAGTATATCTCTAAAGTGGGACAATGGCAGAATGGGAAGAGGGAAAGAATCCGCTTTTGATTGATTTGGTAAAAAATATTTTTGAATATAAAATTTCCCATGTTATGGACTAATTGTAAGTATGATGAGGTGTACCCAGAACTGTTAGAGTGGGCTACTTTACTCCATTTACGTAATACAAAATTTAGTATGACGTAAATGCCATGTAAACCCTAGAGCAGTCTACTCATGCAAGTCTGCGTGTATCATCGATTTGCTGAAAGTTTTACTACTTTTATTTTGAGTGCAGGTGATAGAGAACATTTCCAAGTATTTGACCTTTGAGGAGTTGAAAGTATGCCGGAGATTGAACCACCGTTGGAAGAAAACAACAAACAGGATATTTTTGAAGCTTTGCCCATTCATCTCTCTGGATCATTCACGTCGTCATGTTACCCGCTCCGAAAGGAAAATGAGGATTCCGCAATTTATAGAAATTTATTCAGATCCCAATCACCCTCACCCACAGGCTCAACTTTTAAGACAGTATCGTAACTTTTCGCTATTTGGTCTTGAAAACGAAGAATGTATCCCGATATTTTACAACTTTATGACACAGGTCGGACATCAAATGACTCGATTACACTTGACAGGTGTTTATGTGTTAAGGAACTTGCAGGATTTGATGGATATAGTTTCATGCAAATATACTCCAAAACTAGAAGATCTCTTTCTATGTATGTCGCAAGACATTAAAAATTACAAGCAAAGTGATTCTGAGACATTGTGCATTGAAAGGAGGGAAAATAAACATTTACGTGAACTCGGCATTTCCATCATGGCCGACGAATATTACAACGCAATCCAGTGGTTGGATGTATTGTCTCGATACCCAAAACTAAAAGTATGAACGAACACAATTCATTTAAAAAAAATTTCTCAGGCAATAATTTAAAATCCTTTGTATATGTTAGACGCTATTTCTTGAGGGCATCAGTGCTGACTTATTCGAAAACATGGCAAATGGCTTGGTCACCATACGTAAAATTGACGAAACGAAATTGAAATTGACAAAGTTGGAGATATCACTGTAATATTATTATTATTCATATTTAACATTAATATATAATACCTTTCTCCGACTATAAAATTGTTTCTTTTTTGCAGCATTTCTTATGATGGTATTACTGAAGCAGAGACGAAAGCGGGTTGGCGAAGAATTGGTGATCTGTTAAAGACTGCAAATCTCCCTCTGGAAGAAATACGTTTGAGATGAATCTTTAAGTGAAATTTCCTTAGCGTTACTTCAGCACTATGGAGAGAATTTAAAAAGTTTGACTTTGGACGACAGCGACAGCATTCCCCAGCCTTTTCCTTTGATGAAAGCTCTAGAAGAAATGAAATTTGGACAATGTGACGATTTGACATTTTTGACTAAAGTCCCCAACCTAAAGTCATTATGTATGTATCCTTATCCTGATGAAGTTAATGAATATGGTGATGAAGATGGCACAAACAGCGACGAAATATCCTTTCCGGAGCTGCCTCCCAGTTCTCTTATGTCAATAACCAATTTCAGTTGTGGTATCCGTAAGGAATGGAATATCACCGAGATGGAACGTCTACTATTGTGGATCCCAAATGTTCAAAAGTTAGAGATGCGTTTGAACAACACAACTTTTTCTTGGATTTGTCAACATTTGCCAAATCTGAAAGAGTTAACTGTGCACGGACAGGACTTGGATGACTCTGGTGTTGTAGGAGAGTTCGATAGAGCTTTCCATGCAGGCTGTCGTTCTAACATTACAAATCTCAAAGGTAAACTATATGCCATCTATAAGAACAAAAGGAAAGATTTAAAAATTTAAAATCTTTTTATTACAATTACAGGGTTGGAAACATTTAGAATGGCAGACATGAAAGTTTTAGAGAAGAAAGGATTAACAGAGAAGTCAGTTTTTTATGGATTTTCTCTCATGCCGATGCTGTCCAAGCTCACCCTCAAAGTCAAATCTGAGGTATGCACTCATTACAATCTAATGTTTTATGATAATCAAGTGCAGGAATTTAGCTAACTTGCCTCTTATCTTTGACAATTTAGTTTAGTGGAGCTACTATGAGAGCCCTCAAGCGAGGAATTAAGAGTGTACAAATCAAAGTTGCCTCAAAAGAAGGAAAGGATTATGATTAAAAAGAGGACTTCGATTAGAATAGAAGCGCATACTTTTTATCTAGGGTCGTTCACTAATTAGCCATTTATTTCAAACTTTATTACCTTGTTTCCAAAATGAATATCATTATAAAAGAAAATGTTAGGTTAAACTTTTAAATGAATGGCCTACTAAATATTTTCCGGACTTTGCATTTTACGCACAATAATCTATTGACAAAAAAATACAAAATCTTTTCAGACAATAAAGTAATTATTTATTAAGGTCGGGTGAAGTTCAATATTTGCAAAATTTACTTATACACATCAACGACATCCTTTGCAATTTTAAAATAAAGATGATTAAATGAGTCCAAGTTCATTCGAAAATTGCTTCCCTTGACTACCGATTATAATGTAGAATTAGAATTTTAAAAAATACATGAGTAACGATTGGGTTGACGCTGTAAGCATGAAATAAATAAGCTTCAGCAGAAACCTAACTGAGATCGTATTCAAGGTGACTTATCTCTTCGTATTTAATTAAATTTCCAATCATCCCATAGTCAAACCTGCAAAATCCGCCAGTCTTCATGTATTGAACATAAATGAGCTAAAATTTTTATGGAAATTAGATTCGCAATCAGTTAATGAATTTTGTGCAAATTTGTCTATAAAGTAGATATGTCCAGAGAATTTAAATTTTGAAAGGATTCAAATATGCGCTTTCGCAATTAAACTCACATGCTTCATTTGAGCCGCGTTGAATTCCAACAGAGCGAACATGGCATTGCTACAAAGTCCAGAGTGGAGGTAAGTAAGTCTTATAAAGATAAACCAAGACAAACCTTTTTTTTCATTTTCGCTGGTCGAGCAGAAACCGCTTCAGAGTTTTGGTGAAATACACAAGAAAAAATGGGAGTCGAATAGTTCGCCCGTCAATAGAATGTCAACATTGGTAGCTAAAGGTAATGAGGGAATATTTGTGCTGTTTTTGACCAAAATATATTTATGCTTATAAAATAATTCGTACAGGTAAAATAAAAATATTCACAAATAATCTGTTTTCCTGACAATCCTGATGTGTCCTGTTGCCAACTATGTTTATTGAGGCACTTTAATTTGGATTTAATAGCAATGATGAGTTTAAAGAGGAGAATATCTACTGGTGGCTGAGGTAATGTAGAAACTGCGCAGTTACATTTTGATGTTATAATGATATACTGTAAATTACTATGAGTGTACTAGCAGTGCCCGGATGCACGCTGAGCGTGCAGTAAGTTAATAATTTAGATCACCAAAAAACCGCAAATGCGGACATCAGCTAATCCACTTTACAAATTACCCAGGGTAGGGGAACGGGGACCCTTCTCTGCTTCCTGCCCCACTGGCCTTCCCATTGGAAGGCACTGGCGGTACATTTATTAAGCCACCTCTGGCTAAAAATCCCAAATTTCCAGGAATTTTTTTTGTCATACTAACTACTGATACTAACGGGTTTGTATTGGTGGTTGGTATCAAAAAATTATCTGGACCTCACAATATTTATTTACAATGCAGTTCTTAAGAATATGGTTAATTTCATTTTAAGCTAACTTAATGCGCTGTCAACACAGACAAGTGCGGGGAATTTTATTATGCATTATGATAATGATCATCATTTCATACTTTGGTACAAAAGGATACCATCCTATCCTTTACACGTTGTAGACTTGGGTATTCTGTCCGGCAGTCCACACAGACAGACGCATATAGACGGATTTTATTATGTAGTATGATATCTATATTAGCTTATGAAAGCTTATCTTCCAAACCAATGTGTGCTTGTGTGTATATCTTACCAAATGGGATTCAGCAATTATTTTCTCTACGCTTTGATTATGGTATGTGTGGGTAGTAATTTAATATATTTATCCTTTAATCAAATTCAATTCACGCACGTTCCTAACCTTTGCGTGCAATAAAAAAGCTAGATATAACTTGTATAATAGAGGTTTCCAGTTCCAGTACAATGCAAAAACAATAGAATTCAATTTATGCGATATGCTACGAACGAATTACTAAATTTAGAATAGAATACAATTAAGATGATAACTGACGCGTCATGACGATGAGCTGGATAGACCAATAAATAAATATTTCAAGTTCGAAAAGCATTTATTTCGAAATTTATTTACTGCTTCTTTAAAATTATTTACACGAAAATGCTGCATCGCAGTGTGACCAACTGATCTCAAGAATTTACACCAGATTTAAATATATAGTACACTTTTATCTTACCCACATTTACAGAACTCAGCAATTTTATTTTGTATCAGTTTATTGTGTACACCGTCACTTGCTTTATCTTCAGACAAAAGCTTTTATTATTATTTTTTATTTGCCATAATCGTTTGAACTGTAATTTACTTAATTTATAATTCTAAAATAAGCAAAACAACAACGAAATTGCGAATAAAGTTGGCACATGTCGTAATTAATACTACTATAAGTAGGTGACCACGTGGGTAATATTTTTTTGCAAAATGTGCACTTTCATCAAACTCCAGTTAGCACTCACACTAGGGCAAACCATGCAGCAGAATTTGCTTTTATTCTTACAGTGATTCCTCCAAGATCGCTTGATAAGCGGACAAATTGCAGCTTCCAACTGACTGTCACTGATCTTGTTAGGAAGCACATTTTTCAAGGCTTCCCTTGTGTGAGCTGTTGTCACGTGGTAATTATGTCCCGTCTCTTGCTTAAAGTGACAATTACAGTATAAACACATGTTAGAATTTTATTTTGACCTCAGATAAGAAGATTCGCTATTATTATCCGAAGAGCACCGGTTTTCTTTGCATTTTTTTCTTCTCTGTCAGCTACCAATTGACGAGATGCACTTCAAAGCAATATTTTCGAACTCAAAATATTTCTCCGGGTGAAAGAATGATTATCGCACTTCCCCTCGCTGAGTAATTTTGCCTTTGCCAAATTTTCTGTTGATTGCTATTTATGACGTTTCTTATGAATCCATAAAGCTCTCATTGTTTTATCAAAATACGACAAAATACGTTTCTGCTGATGAGATGCTTATGCCATGTTTCTTATGAGATCATGTCTTCATTTTTATCAGGTCCTTTCCTTCCAAGAAGATTGATGACCTCATTCCAATGAGTTTTTAAAATGTGAATGCAAATAGTACATGGTTTGAGAAAAATCCTTTTGTGCAACAAACCAAACTTCGTTTATTTTCATTTTATCTGTTGGGAAAGGAACTTAACTAAACCGCCAGCGCAAGAGAATATAATTTGCATGTTTTCTCATTTTCTCAGGTGGCACAGGTGGGTTCCTGGAAGAAAGGCTCTTGCCTGATCCACATATTCTTGCACAGTAAAAACTAATTTTCATGTGTAATATCCTAACTCCTAATTACCATGGAACTGTTTGCATGATCCTTTTTTAACGCACCAATGAAATGAAAAACTTTACTCTAGTTTACAGTAATCCAATCAAATGCAAAGTGAGAATCAATAACTTGCGTGAATTGGTTGTATTCATTTTCAACATAAAGTTGAATGAAAATGATGCTGCTCTCTAATAAATGCATTGACAATAATCATGACTTTTGACTTTCAACATTCGTGTGATCATTTAATCCTCTCAAAATGCAAAAAGGTCAAGTAAAGCTGTAAAATACGCTTCCACAAGTCTCCCATGTCATTGCTCACGCTGTCCAAAATTTTCTGCTTTGATTCTCTTTCACAGAAGCAAGGATTGCAGCAACAAATACTAATATAGGTTTTGGATGATTCTCATAGTCTTGGTTTATTTGTGGTCGTTGACATTATCCTTACCTTTTCCATGAGTGAAGACATCAACTTCAATATCTTTACATGTTTTAAGATATGCAAGGCATAGCAAAAAAACCCGGAGCACTGAGCACATACATCATGGGCGAGATTGATGTATTTTTCCTCAGTCACTAAAAGTCTTTCCGTTTACACAGTTCTCGCTCAACATCAC
>JAHZNA010003312.1:0-16938 GCA_027743935.1 Sinodicranocentrus sp. ZH6
AAAAACGCGAATAAAATGTGCACAGACAGACAGACAGACACACAGACGGCGCAGACGATTTCATAAGCTCGCACTTCAAACACATTTGCGAGCTAATAAATCTGGTAAGACTAAGTTAAGCTCGCAAATAAGACTTTTTAAAATCTCATTTCAAACATTGACCTAACATTCTAACCTAACAATATAAAACGCAATTAAGTCTTACTTCAAACATTCGCCTAACCTTCTAACCTAAAAACTATCATAAAACGATAGTCTCACATAAAACATTAATCTAGCAATCTAACCTAACAAGACATCATAAAACGATAGTCTCACATCAAAAATTAACCTAACAATCTAACCTAAAACTATAAAATTAATACCCTAGGCACTCAGTAGAACATCCTAAGCACGCAATAGGAAACACGAGTCACTTTAACTCAAAAATTCTCTCTAAATCTTCAAAATTAAAATTTTTATTTTTCCATGTTGTTTTAAAGATCTCAGATCTCAGTCTCAGTTCTCAGTTCAGTCGTTTCATGATTCCATTTGGACTTTAGAACGCAAAGCTAAAATAACTTGTGGACATCGTGTGCACACACAGACACACGGACACACACACAGACGGCTTAGACGATTTCATAAGCTCGCAGTTCAAACACTTTTGCGAGCTAATAACTATTTAACAGAAAGGACAAAATGTGTCTGATCATATTACTAGACTTAAACATGTTTCTGAATGATATTTTGAGGTAGTCTACTGTGACTTTTGTAACACTTGGAGTTATAATTCTTTTTACTTCTTCTATAGTCATTCCTATTTGAAGCAATTCAATAGGGCTATAACCTTATTAATCACAGACTTAAGGTGATTTAGTAGGTCATCTCCTTGTAATGTTCTGCTGATTTTTCTTAGTGGTGGCATATTAACATGTGCAGTCGGATCTGGAATATTGCACTTTATGCATAACTCTTCACATCCTTCTGTCGTTATATACCCCACGTCAATATTATTTTCATATACTTCAAGTTTTTCTTGGCATTATATTTTCGATGACTGCATTGGAATCAATTTTGAAACTTGTAATTTTCGAAAACAACTTGGAATTCCCATTTTTAACCGCAATCATGTGCTTGGCTATCTTCCATCTGTTGGGAAACTAGCCTGACGTGCTGAATCATTTTTGTCTGTATTGTGGATTAGCATATCTTTAAATTCCTTTTCTTTGCCGCTTCGTGAAAGCTCATCCAACATGATAGAAAGTGAGACAGTAACATCCGATTTAATGTGTGGTGGTTTAAGATTCTTCGTCCTATTAAACAAATCAGATATTTTAGAATAGTAGCCAATCGTATATCAAGTTGGGATAGGTTGGAAGGATATCACCAGACAAATACGCCTCGCCATTAAATACAAAATTCAGTGTGAACAACGTCAATGTTCGTGTTAGATTACATAGTAATAGAAATTCTTCTTTTCAGAGGAACCCGCATCCACAGCGGCATTTTTGATGGTTAAACTGGTTTTAAGAGCTTGCACAAGAGGTTCTATCTTGACGTATTTATATCTATTGGATGCTTTTTGGAACCCTTGCGTTCCCATGATTGTTGGATATCAATCTAGTGACCAGTGTTACACCAAGGTTTTTCCTTTGTCGCAAAAGATTTTAAATCCTTTTGTAAGGAGAACGGTATTAAACGATTCTGTTCTACAATGCACCCTGAAACAAATGCAGTTTACGTACGCTCGCATGACGTCTTTCAGAAAACTATGGCTAAGAAAGTCATAAAGAAAACAGAGTGGGATAAGTTTTTCCCTGAGACGGTTTTTTCGTATAATATTACGTATTGTAAGGTCATTAAAATGTCCCCTTTCTTACGTAGTCGGCCAACAACTACAGGAAGGGAGGTAGAGAGCCGACTACTCGAGACATGACCAAAAGTAAGACTGTATGCATCTGCATCTTCATGCGTCCTTTCTGGAGTTTTGCTCCACGCTCTAATTGTGAGAAGTATATTTGGTCTCGTTTTGAATATGTACTATGTGTTGTAGATAGTGAAGGCAATGCGTACGTTACAATACCCCCTGTCTTAAATTCGATTTCAGTTGCTCCTTTCCCTGTGAATGATTATGATACATTATCTGAAGGTGCAACTATCCCTTCAACTGAGTATACTGAGCTTAATAGTAAATCCTTCCCTATCTATTTTCGTAATCAGAAGCATAAAAGAATCATTCTCAATTGTCCCATATCAATTAATAGTGAATTCTTCACTGCTCTTATTGACGCAGGTGCAACTATTAGTGCTATGAATCCCAAAATTCTTTCAAAATTTCCTTCCTTATTTTTTCGTGTTTCAACCATTGATCTCTTCTCTATCAACTTATCAGTTGATGATACGAAACAATGTGTTGTAGAACAACAGGTAGAAATCCCCGTTATTATTGACGGCACTGAATACGTAATTGGAACAATCTGCTCAATTACTTTAAATGGAGCAATCCAGGGTTGACAAGTGCCCGATCTTGGAATTGGACGGAGATCACAGTGAACGTTGGAATTATTCTTATGTCATGGTTAAATGTTACATTTCTTTTTACTGGACTTGGCTATGAAACAGCACAAATGTTCCTTCAAGGCTATACAATTCCTTCTCATCTGAAAGAATTCCAAAGGAACGTAATGGAAATGATTCAATCAAATAATTACCAATTCACGATTAGTCGCAATCATCACAAATATGCATTTTCCAATTTCAGAAAAATGTTAGAAATGCAGGAATATTCTAAAAGTAAAATCAGAAACCGGACTATGGTTTATCGGGAACTGCAAATTATTGCTGTTTTGTTTAGGGAATTTCACACTAAATTGGCAATGGAGATCTTGATTATAACGCTTGTGGTTTACCAAATCATTTGCTTTTACAATACAATCAAAGTGCTTGGAGGTGGGAATTCTGAAGAAAGCAGCCACATCTTCCTGAACATTCTCTACTTTTACACTGCATGGGTAAGTGCGTTTACAACTGTGGTCATGTTCTCAGCTTGTCCGTAGCTACACGCATTGTCAAGAATAGGGCAGCAGGATGAAACAAAATACAGTACTCATGAGAAACAATTGGTTTCGAAAATTTCAAAAGTCAACTCCTGTTTTACGCATTTACATCGGGGAAGCAATTATTTCGAAAGATTGACTCCTCTCAGTATGGTAAGCTTTGTGATTGTCCAAATTTTTAATTTGCTTTTGTTAGGTGGGTTGAAAAAGGACAAAATTGTGTTTAAAAGAATGTAGTCTTTTGGTTTACGTTGTGAAACTCGTAGTTTGGCTTTAGACTTACGTAAACTAGTAGTTCAAAAGGGGTGAACCCTTCTCGAATTCTGTACTTTGGGGGAAATAATTTTCTGTAGAATATCAAAAATTTTGAATGTGGAAAATTTGTCGATTGGGCAAACAGGTAATTTGTGTGAAATGGAGATATGAACTTGATGTTTGATGTAGAGTACGGGCAAAACTGTAAGAGAAAGCGTGTAACTAGTAAATGGCTTGTGCGTGCAATGCTCAAAGTCAGTCAAGAGATAGTCGTTGACGTAGATAAGAAGCAACATAATTATAGTGGAGAAGATTATTTTGTGACAGAGTAGACCTAATTGGAGAAGAAAAAGGGTTAGGATGCATTGTTTAAAGGAAAAGAATGGAATAGGAAAGGTAAAACCTGGTGATGACTGATGAAATCATTGCTACATAAATTAAACCGTGAAATTAACTCCAAGATGAATAATTAACATTGCAGTATAACAAGTTAAGTTTCATGTACATTAAGTTAGAAAAAAGACACAAGTAGTAGGCACGACGTCGAGAATAGTAGTGTATACATGAAAACCCATTATAATAGGAACTCAGTCATGAACACAGCCAGATGGACATGGTCCAAAAATGCGAGAAAAATCGGTGCGTTGAACAAGGTCACGGTTGAGCCTTTCATACGAGAAGTAGTGGAATTTTTCCAACATCAATTTCTTTCAGTATAAGATCGATTAAATCGTATAAACACTCAAAAAAAGTTAAACCTTGTCTCGGAATTAATAAACGTACAATATTGTGTAAAGTTAATCCCTTCTCGAAAATTTGAATATCGTCACTATATTTGCAATACAATAATTGCATATTGAAATAAATCCGCAATTATAGTCACGCACAAGAGATGTTTTAGAACTTTAGGGTGGGGTGAGGACGGAAACCACATTTAATGTCGGTTAGAACTCGAGCAAATTTCGGAATAAAATTATCTAGAATATACTCCGTCAGCAAAAGCTTACTATTTGTGACAGAATTTCTGGACTTGCCAGTTTGTCTTCCTCTTGGAACGTGTCTCCAGTCATTAACTGCTGTTATGTTGAATGTTGACAGTCAGACAGTCAAAAAGGTATACATGGGAAAAACTTGTACAGAGAAATGTTTTCAGGTTGACACGAACGAATGATGCAAAGAAAAAATAAAATAAATAAAGACTTAAATTGACTGGAGATAAACCTATTTCAGCTTCTGTCTCTACGGAACAGAATTTTCTCTAAAGTGTAATGCATGTCACTGTCACTTACTCATGAGCTTTGTCAGCTCGCAGTAACATTGACATGGAGTTGACATTACATGGAGTGACAGTGACATGCATCATACATGACTCTTTCCTTCCCAAAAGAAAGCCTAAGCTTTATAATATTTCATTGACAATGCAAAAACAAACTTGATCAGGTACCATGTTTCTGCCTAAAGGTGATTGAGGTGTTGGTAAATATATTCAAAATTTATTCTGAATTATTTAAATTTATATGGCTACAAGAATATTTACAGTTGACGTTGCCTTACGACCAGTTTATTTTATTTTATCTGAAGTAGTTGGCAGTGGTGGTTTGCTGGTTCGACATTACTTACATTACTCACTAGCTTCGTCATTCTACTATTTTCTCCATTTCTCTGCATCATCTCGAAATTCTATTTTAATCTACAAATTATGCTTGTTTCAACGGGATTATTGAGAGAGCTAGTGGGCTGTTTATCCTTTTCCGACTATTTTGGAGCTATTCCGTATTCTTGGAATCAGAAAACATTTCGACTGGAAGCAAAACCAAATAGGAAATGGAGAGTATTTTTCCTTCGTTTGATGTTCGCATTAGTGTACGTACTCTTTGCGTTAATTCAAGTTGGGATGGGTTGGAAGGATGCAAAATTATTTGTGAAAATACACAGTATTTATTTCAGTCTAATATTCATCTGCTCATGGATCATGATATAATGTGAATGGAATATCGCCAAACAAAACTGTCTCGCAGTTAAATGCCATAATTCGCTTTGAACAATGTCAATATTCCGGTAATTTTAACATTATATAATCTAGTCCAAGTCCAGTAAAAATATGCACGTAATATTACTATTAAATATTTCAGGGGAACCCGCACCCATCCAAACATTTGTTATAATTAAACTGGTTTTAAGAGGTTGCACAGGGGGCTCCATGTTGACATATTTATATCACTTGGATGCATTTTGGAACCCTTGCTTTCCCATGGTCGTTGGATATCAATTTTGTGACCAGTGTAACACCAAAACTCCAGGGATTGCTGGTGCCCCATCTTGGAATTTAGTGGAGATCATAATAAAACTTGGAATTATTCTTGTCTCGTGGTTGAATATTAATTTTCTTTATACCGGACTTAGCTATGCCATCGCACAAATGTTTCTTCAAGGATACACAATTCCTTCTTATGTCAAGGAATTCCAAAGGTACTTAATGGGAATGTTAATTCTGGTAATTAACTAATCTGGATTTAATTATTACAGGAAAATGTCGGAAATGCAGGAATATTCTGAAAATAAAATCAGAAACCGGGCCACGGTTTATCGGGAACTGCAAGTCATTGCTATTTTGTTTCGGGAATTTTACTCTAAATTGGCTATGGTGATGTTGATGATAACCATTATGGTTTGCCAAATCATTTGCTTTTACAACACAATCAAAGTGTTTGGAGAAGATCCTGAAGAAAGTAACCAACTGATTCTTAACATTCTCTACTTTTACGTTGCATTGGTAAGTGCGGTTACAGCTGTGGTCATGTTCACAGCTTTTGCGGAGCTACACGCGTTGTCAACAAAAGGTCAAGAGGAAATGAAGCGGAATACTGGAGTCATGAAAAACAAGTGGTTTCGAAAATTTCAAAGGTCAACTCCAGTTTTACGCATTTACTTCGGAGAAAACAATTATTTCGAGCGATTGACTCCTCTCAACATGGAAAGCTTTGTGATTGTCCAAACTGTTAATTTGATTTTGTTAGGGGGATTGAAAAAGGACTAAAATGGTATCAAAAGAATGTAGTCGTTTGGTTTCCGTTGTGAAACCTGTAGTTTGGCTTTAGGCCCTTAGTAAAGTAGTAGTTATTTTAGTAGTTAAATTTAGATATTGAATACAGATAACCGTTAACATTGTCAAAATAAAACCTCATATTATGAAACGACGAACAGAGGAATGTTTGAAGCAAAATATTTTAAAATTGAATAAATAAAAAGTTACGGAGTCAAACTGACACAAGGACATAAGCAAAGGGATGAACTCATTTCAGATCTTGTCTAAAAGAAACATAATTCGGCTAAAATGTAATTCATTCCTGATCTGTGTCAGCTTACGACAAGAGAGTGACATGCATGACTCTTCCTTCCCAAAAGAAAGTTTAGGTTTTATCATATTTCACCGACAGCAAAAAACAAACTTGAAAGGCTACCATGCTCCTGCCAAAAGGAGATTGATGTGTTGGGAAATACATTCCAACTCTACGAGCGGAAAATTTAAAGGCAAATGGCAACTGGAATATTTGTATTTGTTTGTTGAGGATTACGACAATATGATACGAATTTCATCTCATACATGGTTCTTACTTTGACTTTATTCGAAAATACTTTCACTTGTCACATCACTCAAGCTAAATCTCATGCAAAATTCAGAATATTAGGAAAGTCAGAAATAAGTCAGTTTTATAGTTTTATTAAGGTTAAAATATTGGTCTCCTTCTGGAACTGAATGAACTGGAGGAACTGTTCGCAAAGTGGTTGACGAAAAGCTTAAAGACATAAATAGTTTTTGCGTACCAAAGTAACTTTCTGCGGAAGGTTTGTCAAATGTTTTTTTTTGCGGACTACTATATATCTAAAAATAGTATTTCCTGCGGATGGTTGGCAACGATTTTTTGCGGACAAATTTTCAAATGTCACTTAAATCTAGCATTTCTTCGGTCATTTTACGGAATCTAACTTCAAATGTGATAATGAGCTACATTTTGAATGGTTCATCGATATTTTCCAATTCCATGTTCTCGAGTATAAAGTTCATGCTCTGTAATACCTTGAGCAACCTGGTTTGTTACAAAATCTTTATGCGCTTTGAATTTACGTTACCTTCTTTGTGATTATTGCTTGAACTATAAAATAAATATTAAAATTATTTGATAAAAACTCGTGATTCTGGACAACCTGTAATTGTAATCCTCGTCATTTTGATGTAATGTTAAACCAACTTTTTCCACTTTTTTAAAATGACATTTGATTGACGTGGACCAATGAGTTGGTTTTTTGCGTTATAATTCTTGCAATATTTCTCAACCTGCTACGTATATTTTCCCGAAATATCTGGAAAAGGTTTGTTGCCTTTCAGTCAAATTTAAATATTCCTCGATGAAATCATTTTATATTTTGAAAGTAAAGCCTGGCCGCTATTATTTGAAATTGTGTTTTTTGAGCTCTCCAAACAAAACCAAATGTAGCATTTAGAGGATTTATGTTCATTAAGCTGTCTGGAGTTTATTTAATTAAATGTGTTAAGTCAATCATTATTATCATGATTTCCTGACAATCCTGTTTGTACCGATATTTATTAAACAATTTCTCCACTTTCAAAGCCCAGCTCATATTTATTAGTTCAGGCTTCAAGTTAAATTCTGGTAAAAATATTCTCATCTTTCTAAACCATCTCAACTTTAATATATTATTCACATTCAATTTATTACATATCCAATACTTTACTTACCCTTGCCTTTGCCTTGTAAACGTTTCTGAATAAATCGAATGGCTTCAGTTATTTATTTATAAATTATATTCCTCTTGAATAAGTAAAATTTAATTACAACCTTAACCTAATCTGCACCAAAAACCTTCCAAGAAAATAATTAAGTAAGTAGTCAAGTCGCAAAATATACGAATGATTTGGTAAAAACATTGGCTTGCTTCTCAAAGCCAGTGTTTTAATTTAATATTGAGGTAGATTTAATAAATATGTTAATAAAAATAATACCAAGTAAATAATACCATTGGCAAAATAATTTCCGTGCCTTTAGCTACTTATCAAACCACAAAAAGTTGGCAGTTGATTTTTTCTGTTCGACATTCCGTACTTTAACTTTCTCACTTGGCTCTTTTCATCCATTTTTCAACAACATCTTAAAGTCAGGTTTTAAAACAAGAAATATGCTTGTTTCAACAGGATTATTACAAGAGCTAATGGGCTGCTTATCATTTCTTGACTATTTGGGAGCAATTCCGTATTATTGGAATCCGAAAACATTTCGACTGGAAGTGAAATCCAAACGAAAATGGAGAGTGTTTTTCCTTCGCTTGATTCTTGCATTGGCATACGTGTTCTTTGCGTTAATTCAAGTGATGACGAGTTGGGGGGATGCAAAATTATTTGCGAAAACGCATAGTATTTTTTTTGGTTTAGTCTTCATCTGTGCACTGATCATGACGTATGTGATTGGAATATCCTCAAAGGAAACTGTGGCTCAGTTAAATGCCATAATTTCCTTTGAACAACGTCAATATGCCAGTAAGAATAATAATCTAGTCTGGCAATCTGAACACACATTATATAAATATTAATAGGAATTTTATTCAAATTTTCAGGAGAGCCGGTATCAAACCAGACATTTGTTTTGATTAAACTGGTTATAAAAGCTGACAAATTTGGTTGTCTGATGACGTATTTACATCACTTTGATGCATTTTGGAACCCTTGCTTTCCCTTGTTTGTTGGCTATCAATTTTGTGACCAGTGTGACCCCAAAAATCCTGGGATTACAGACGCCGCATCTTGGGATAGGGTGGAGGTAATAACAAAATCAGGAATTGTTCTTGTGTTTTGGCTAAATATAAGCTTTCTTTCGACTGGACTTTGCTATGCAATCGTGCAAATGTTCCTTCAAGGCTACACAATTCCTTCTTATGTCAAGGAATTCCAAAGGTACGTCGTGGGGATGTTGTAATGTAAAGCATGAAAACTCTAACATTACTCGATATTGATATGGATTAAATTATTTCAGAAAAATATCGGAAATAAGTGAATATTCTGAAAGTAAAATCAGAAACCGTGCTACGGTTTTCAGGCAACTTCAAGTCATTGCTGTTTTGTTTCGGGAATTTTACTCTAAATTGGCTATGGTGATTTTCATGATTACAATGATAGTTGCCCAAATCATCTGCATATACAATACAATCCAAGTATTTGGTGGAAAAAATCCTGAAGGAAGTAACCACATGTTTCTTAACATTCTCTACTTTTACGTTGCATTGGCAAGTGCGACTACAACTGTGGTCATATTTACAGCTTTTGCAGATGTACACGCGGTGTCAACAAGAATGCAACAGGAAATGAAACGGAATACTGTACTCATGAGAAACAAGTGGTTTCGAAAATTTCAAAGGTCAACTCCCGTATTACGGATTTACTTCGGGGAAAGCAATTACTTTGAAGGATTGACTCCGCTCAACATGGAAAGTTTTGTGATTGCCCAAATTGTGAATTTGCTTTTGTTAGGTGGCTAAAAGGGATTGAAATGTCCTTAAAGTAATTTAGTCGTTTGGTTTCCCTTGTGAAACCTATAGTATAGCCTTAGGCTTTAGTTATCTAGTAGTTATGTTACTACTTTAATTTTACTTAATTGACAGATATTTGTTAATATTGTCAAAATGAGGTGGCTTCCGTAGTTCAAGAGCGAGGAAAAATCTTCGTATTCTGTAGTGGAAAAGACACTGACAAGTAGTACTGACAATGAGTACCTTGTAAAAAATGAGTATGGTGATAGCATTGAGGAACTTAAATCTTTTTAAATTAAATAGTTGGATAAATTAGAGTAGCGAGTACTTTGACACGAATTATTACTTGGCCGTATTTCGGAGAGGTTGAGGCCGTTGAGGAGCAATAAAAGTCATATACATTTAGAACAGCATTGCTTCCAGTACTTGATCACGTGTGTGTTAAAGTAGAGGCAAAGTTATATTGAAAATAATAATATGTGTTTGCATTTGCATGCATGTCCTCTCTCCCCTGGGAATTTGAAAAATGCATCGATATATGTCCATCAGTTGGCGAGGAGGGCAGTGTTATACGCATTTACTTCGGAGAAAGCATTAATCTCGAACGATTGACTCCTCTCAACATGGAAGGCTTTGTGATTGTCCAAATTGTTAATTTCCTTTTGTCAGGTGGATAAAAAAGATTGAAATATGTTTAAAATAATGTAGTCGCTTGGTTTCCGTTGCGAAACTTGTAGTTTGGCTTTAGTCTTTAGTAAAATAGTAGTTATTTTAGTACTTTAATTTAAGTTTTGATTGACGTATATCCGTTTAAGTTATCAAAATTAAACCTAATAAAAATTTACAGACACAAAATGACAGAAGGACAAGGAAAGGGATAAACTCATTTCAGAAACTAAGAAATTCTAACTAATATAATTCGGCTAAAATTTAATTCATTCCTAATCTGTACGTCAGCTTACGACATGTACTTGGATTGGAGTGACAGTGACATGCATGACTCTTCCTTCCCAAAAGAAAGTTTAGGTTTTATCAGATTTCACTGACAGCAAGAAAACAAGCTTGAAAGGCGTCCCTGTTCCTGTCAAAAGGGGATTGCGGTGTTGGGAAATATATGCAAACTTTACGAGCGGAAAAATTTAAACGGAAATGGCAGGAGTATTTGTATTTAAGGATTACGATAATATGACACGAATGTCATACTTCATCTCATACATAGGTTTTAATTTGACTTTATTCTAAAATACTGTCACTTGTCACGTCACTCAAACTAAATCTCATTATTATGATCATGATCTTCTGACAAGCCTGTTTTTTCGGATATTTATTCAACAATTTCTCGACTTTCAAAGCCCAGCTCATATTTATTAGTTCAGGCTGCTCAAATTCTGGTACTATTATGGAGACCTCGTTTAAAGTATGAAGTAAACATTCATCAACTAGCTTATTCGCTTATAAATTCTCATCTTGTTAAACCATCTTAATTTTAACATATTATTCACATTCAATTTATTACATTCCCAATACTTTATTTAGCCTTGCCTTTGTCTAATCGAATAAGTCGAATGGCTTCTCTTATTTCATATATTATATTCTTGTGCAAACATTACTCTTTAATATTTAAAGTTTAATTATAACTTTAGCATAATCTGCACCAAAATCCTTCCAAGAAAATAATTAAGTGAGGGGTCAACTCGCGAAATCCATAAATAATTTGGTTAAAACATTGGCTTGCTTCTCGAAGCCTTCCTGTGTTTTAATATTGAGGTAAATTTAATAAATATGTTATTTAAGATAATACCAAGTAAAATACGTCCCCTGGCAAAATAATATTCAAGCCTTTAGCTACTTATCAAACCACAAAAAGTTGGCAGTTGATTTTTTCTGTTCGACATTCCTTACTTTAGCTTTCTCACTTGGCTCTTTTTATCCATTTTTCTACAACATCTTAAAGTCAGGTTTTAAAACAAGAAATATGCTTGTTTCAACAGGATTATTACAAGAGCTAATGAGCTGTTTATCATTCCTTGACTATTTGGGAGCAATTCCGTATTCTTGGAATCCGAAAACATTTCGACTGGAAGCTAAACCAAAACGAAAATGGAGAATATTTTTCGTTCGTTTGATTCTTGCATTGGCATACGTGATCTTCGCGCTAATCCAAGTGATGACGAGTTGGAGGGATGCAAAATTATTTGCGAAAACGCACAGTATTTATTTTGGTTTTGTCCTCATCTGTGCACTGATCATGACGTATGTGATTGGAATATCCTCAAAGGAAACTGTGGCTCAGTTAAATGCCATAATTTCATTTGAACAACGTCAATATTCCAGTAAGAATATTCATCCAGTGTGGTAAATTAATTTAAATACATACATATTATATTAATATTAATAGTTGTGGGTATTCATTCAAATTTTCAGGGGAACCTGCACCAAACCAGACATTTGTTTTTATCAAATTAGTCATAAAAGCTGACAAACTATGTTGTCTGATGACATATTTATACCACTTGGATGCATTTTGGAACCCTTGCTTTCCCATGTTTGTTGGATATCAATTTTGTGACCAGTGTGACCCCACACGTCCAGGGTTTGCAAGTGCTCCATCTTGGACTTGGGCGGAGGTCATAACAAAAACTGGCATTGTTCTTGTGTCCTGGCTTAATATCAGCTTTCTTCTGACTGGAGTTTGCTATGCAATCGTGCAAATGTTTCTTCAAGGATATGCAATTCCTTTTTATATCAAGGAATTCCAAAGGTATGTCATGCATGGGATTGCTGTAAATATGAAAAACATCCACGTTACTCGAGATTGATATGGATTAACTTATTTCAGAAAAATGTCAGAAATACAGGAATATTCGGAAACTAAAATCAGAAATCGTGCTACGGTTTTCCGGCAACTTCAAATCATTGCTGTTTTGTTTCGGGAGTTTTACTCTAAATTGGCTATGGTGATCTTCATGATATCAATTATGGTTGCCCAAATCATCTGCTTTTACAATACAATCCAAGAGTTTGGAGGTGGAAATCCTGACGGAAGTAACCACATGTTTCTTAACATTCTCTACTTGTACGGTGCATTGGTAAGTGCGGTTACAACTGTGGTCATATTTACTGCTTTTGCGGATGTACACGCGGTGTCAACAAGAATGCAACAGGAAATGAAACGGAATACTGTACTCATGAGAAACAAGTGGTTTCGAAAATTTCAAAGGTCAACTCCCGTACTACGCATTTACTTCGGGGAAAGCAATTATGTCGAACGATTGACTCCTCTCAAGATGGAAAGCTTTGTGATTGTGCAAGTTGTTAACTTGCTTTTGTTGGGTGGTTAAAAAAAGGATATTTAAAGTATCTTTAAAAGAATGTAGTCGTTTGGTTTCCCTTGTGAAACCTATAGTATAGCATTATAGGCTTTAGTTAGCTAGTAGTTATGTTATACTTTAATTTTACTTAATTGACAGATGTTTGTTAATATTGTAAAAATGAGGTGGCTTCCGTAGTTCAAGAGCGAGGAAAAATCTTAATCTTCGTATTCTGTAGTGGAAAAGATACTGACAATGAGTACTGAATACCTTGTAAAAATTGAGTATGGTGATAGCATTGAGGCATTTAATCTATTTAACTTAAATAGTTGGATAAATTAGAGTAGCGAGTACTTTGACACGAATTATTACTTGGCCGTATTTCGGAGAGGTTGAGGAGCAATAAAAGTCAAATATATCTAAAATAGCTTTGCTTCCAGTAGTTGACAACGAGTGTGTTAAAGTAGAAGCAAAGTTATCTTGAAAATAATAATATTTGGTTGCATGCATGCCCCTGAGAATTTGAAAAATACAGCGATATCTGTACATCAGTTGGCGAGGAGGGCATTGTATAATCGTGTATCATGGAACGACAGAGAGTGGAATGTGAACCAAAATATGTTTATAATTAAATAAATCAAAAATTACACTCTCGGAATGATTGAAGGAGAGAAGAAAAGCGATAAACTTGTTTCAGCTTTCGTCTCTGCAAAACAGAATTTAGCTAAAACTTCATGTCAATTGTCAATATCTAAGCTCATTTTGAATATGACAACTCACGACAAGGAAATGTTGAGGCATTTTAAAAAAAGTGATAATACAAAAACACAAAAAACAAGTTGTTGGAGTACCTGTGACATGTATCACTTTTTCAGACAACGAGAGGACTTTACTCAGGCTTTGAGACGAAGTGTTTGTTCGTAGGACATAATATAATGCTTACTTTTCATCCTCTTCCTGCTACGGAGGAGGTTGCTTGTTCAGAAGAATTCATTTTACACCCGTTTTATACTTGCTTCGTAATGCTATTTACTTCCCATAATACGCATTTACTTCGGAGAAAGCATTAATCTCGAACGATTGACTCCTCTCAACATGGAAGGCTTTGTGATTGTCCAAATTGCTAGTCACCAGTGGACAGGTGCTGATCCTGATGTTTTGGCGCATATTACATCAAATGGTCTTCTTTTGTCAAGATTATGAAGCACTGAGTTGATAATTGTTTTTCCATTATCAGCTCAGTTGATTCTGCTTTTCAACTTTCAAAAAATTGGTATCGTCAATCGTACCTCCTCCAACAAAACCTCACACACATTTCACTCTTTTATCATTTATCAGCCTCACCCCATGAATTGATAACTAGTGAACCGAATCATTACTTTCATAAATTACAAAAACTAAAAATTACTGACTGAACCGAAGTTGTAAAAGACTGAAAAATAAGATGTTGGATGTGGATTGATCCAGGAAAACTTTGACTTGATGAATGACGAAAGTGCAAAAACATCAAAGACATAACACAAAAAACTTTGCCACGTCTCGTCAGTCACGTGACAAAAATCCACCTCACACTGCTGCTGCACTGCTGTCTTGTCACCTGTGGCATGTGTAAACACAACACCACAGTCAACTTGGCGAGTGAATAGTTTATGTGTGCAGGTCATTTGTGTGTCATCTGGGGTTTCAAAATCTGCTGTCCTCAACATTAGTAAAACTTTGAATACGGATAATTGTAGTAATTATTCCATTAAGGATTTTGATTTAGTTCTTCATGTTGCATGTTGTGTGGTTATTTATTACGGGGAAAGAGATGAGCTTTAAAGTGTAAATTGATCTGCATTGAGAATGTACTGATTACTGATCGCTGATCGAGAACTGATGATTGGATTGTGAGTCATGAGTGTTGTTATCTTGTGTGATCTGCAGTGAAATTTAACTTCCCGTGTGTTCCCCTCAGAGGATAAAAGTACATTGAGTTAACCGGATAAGGCTGTATGGTATGTACTACTTTATTTTTTTGCAAGATAAGAGGTGTTGGACGAGAAAATTGGCAGTTGTAACTCAGCAGTTTTTTTTTCATCACGGTGTTTTTCGTAAATGACGCAGATTTAATTAAACTTTTTCATTTTACACGATTTGATTTAATTGTATGGATGTATATTTTTTAGGGACTGACAGCATCTGATTTAAATACAACGAAGTTATCAAGTGGACGAGAACATGAACTTTATGCTTATTACAGTTGTATGTTTAGTAAAGTATGCCGTTTTATTTGGTGTATTTTCTTACGTACAATTCAGTGATACAACACAGCATCGAAATGTAAGTATATTACTTATAAGGTCGAATTATTACAAGTATATTAGATTAGATTTACATTCAATAACGCTACAAATGTTTGTTTATTTTATAATTCACTTTTAAAACTAATTGAGTGTATTGATATTTTTTATTGCAGGACTTCGATGAATTCATCTTTGGGTATATGTTTTACACATATATATTACGCGGATATCGACAATTATTTATGAGTTTTTTGGAAGCCCTTTGGACGTTATTTTTCCCACATAATGAGCTAATTAACCAATGGACACACGTCATTTTGGCTTTGAAATATCTATTTGTATGGCCTTATTTATTTTACTTCTATAAGATGCCATTACTTCTTCACTTGAATTTATTGTCGTCAATTGTCGTTGGTGGCAGTTCCGTATGCTATCATATATCCACCTGTCTTCCGCCCGAATTAGAAAGGATCTACCACAAGTAAGTAAACCAACTAAATGCATTTGATCCATCATTAAGAAAATTTAATTGTGAAAAAGCATAATTTGTTTATTGAAAATGTTTCTATTTGTTGATAGGTATGATATATTGGGAATATATCAATATTTACTGATCATGGTCCAAAGCCTGATATTTAATGGTTTCGTAGAATGTCCCCCAACAGAGAAATATTTCTTATACTACTTGTATTTTCTCTGTTATACTGTTTGGTTAATTTTTGGATTACTGGTCATTGTGGTTGTGCTAATTGACCCAAACTCCATCACAAATGATGACCTGAAAGGTAATTATCTAATGCTAGTTAATTAAGAATAGGCCTTTAATTATGACAAACTGTAGCTCGCAAAACTAAATTTTCGATCATGTCAATCAAACACAAACGTATAAGGATAACAGTATAAAAATACAAAACACACTTGTTGAAAATGACTGACTTTAGCTCGCAAAACGAAATTATCACACCTTCAACCAAACACAAAAATTGCACACAACAATACATACATGCATTACAAAACGCCTCATACATTCAGTCGATTATCCAATACATTCAGTCAAAACCGAAATTCATTCGGTCAGTAGAACACAGCATTCAGTCACCAGAACACTGCATTCAGTCAATAAAACATTCCATTCAGTCAAGAGAACAGATTATATACTGAAATTTATGAAGCTCATTTATTAGCTCGCAAAAGTGTTTGAAGTGCGAGCTTATGAAATCTTCTTTGCCGTGTGTCTGTGTGTGTGTGTGTCTGTCTGCATGTGCACATTTTAGTCGTAATTTTTAAATTGACTTTGTGTTCTAAGGTCTAAACGACCCGATGGGGTGTTTTACTGAGTTCGTAGGGTATTATATTGTATGTAAGTAATGTACATTGGAGTTAAGGGGATGTTCTACCAAATGCAATGCAGATTTTTTGCCTCAAGTCCAAGCGGAACAAATCAACGACCCGATTGGGTGTTCTATAAACTGAGAAACTTACAACAACAAGAAAAAATAAAGATTTTTT
>JAHZNA010003313.1:0-12558 GCA_027743935.1 Sinodicranocentrus sp. ZH6
TTCTTCAATGTTTATTTCCCTCATGCATTATTTATTTACACATTTTAGGAGTTTTAGTAGCTTCTTGTATTTCTTTTATAAAATGCAAAAACTTCCCTTTCCTGTAGAAAAAGCTTCAAAATCATTTTCTTTACTCAGGAATGTAAATCCAAATTAGCATTTTAGATTCGTACAAGTGAAATATTAAAGAAAGGCAGACGAGCGCCATAATTTTTTCTAACTTTTATTACCGGATGAGGATGGAGTTTTATGGAAGTTGCTTTGAATAAAACAAGCCCTCCACCTAGCCATTTGATTCTTTTCCGCGGACATGTGTAGTCATTCAGGAAAATGGCAAAGTAGGGGAGAAGAATTCTCAATTATAATTATTTACATGACACTCGTGGTCATAATAAAAACGCAACTTGGTGCTCATCCCTCTGACATGAATGCGTAACGTAATTTAGCACATAACATAACAATGAGCATATATATGAGAGGACAACAAAACGAAATTGCATAGCTGGAAGATGACTAGGTGCCATAAACTAATTTCCTGTACTCACAAAAATCCCCCGGCTGTATCTTCATCAACATCATTATTGTGTTCAAAATGCTATGCTAATCCGCTTCATTATAAAAATGCAAAAGCTCATAAACTCCAACCAGGTCTTCATAATTTTTTGCTAACTATTGGCTAATTGCTTTTGTATTTGTGCTCTATTCTCATTCACATCAGCTCACATTATACAATGAATCCAGTTTGAATTCAAGGTAAATGTATTGTGACAACAAAACATTACACTGCTAGTACAAACGTGCTGATCATAAAATTACACACATTTTCATTCTTCCCGTCTTTCGTGTGTCTGATTGCGGTTCGCAGTAGCAAAAACCTCAAACGCCTTTACGCCTTCGTACTTTTGTGTCTTCGTTTTTTTCTCAACGCAGCTTAACGTATGCCGGCCGGCGCATCTTTTTCACAAAGTATAGAACAAAAATTGTACCTATGTAATAATGCGATCATTGACCGTTTGTATGGAGTGGAGGCAGTAAGCATCTATAATCTCAATGGCTTATCCAAGCATGTCTTGTATTTGAGTAATACAACTGGCGAAAACGCACCACAGCTCGACATTTTTCTTCCTTCCTCCTTCATAAAGCTTGACGATAGCAAACTAAACCCCATTAAAGCTGTGCTATAACTATTGATGAAATGTATGATCATGATGGTGATAGATATGTATAAAAGCATATCTATTCCATTAGAGAATGGTGCACAGACTTACGTTTGAAGTGTGGTGAAGACATACTTCTTCAGGGAAACTTCTTTCATTAACTTTTTACGATTTTTCTGATTATCTCTTTTAGCTCGTCTTCCGACAATGTATCTAGTTTGCCGTTGTTGAGAATACCACATACTAAAAAAACATAAGTGAGGCATGTCTTTAACATTTCGTACTTGATAAATGGCAATTCAAAAGGTGTTTGTGTGAGAGTACAACATATAATAAATATGTGCGCTGTCCACATTCCTACATTACATAGGAATATGAATTGCGAAGGCGTGGAGTTTTCCATTTATTGTAGGCTAATGGATTTACAACTTACAACGCAGGAAAAAGTAGTTCATGGATGATTTTAATGAGCATTTTATTTTGCTGACGAAGTTGCCCAGTGGAGAATTACACAGAGGATGGATCTTTAACCATGAACCGTTTGTATTTTTCAATAAACAAGTTAACACTAAAGGTACCATATTATTATGAAGCTTTCGAGTGGTACGCACAATTTTTCACGCATGCTCATCTCATTTAATAAAATTAAAGAGTAAATTGAGCAGTTTGTTTCTAGTTAAATCTTTACTTGTAGGTTGTTTTTTGTTGTGATCATTTTCGCAAAAGATTTTGACCTGACCATCCGACCAAAGGTCTATTGAACAAACAAAAACGAAAAAAAAATCCACTTACGAAAGATCGTATTAACAGTGAGTGACAAACCGCTTTAGGAAGTGATCCAAAGCAATGTGAGGATAGCAAAGGCAGTTTCCATCTGAGATGCGAATTTATGAACATTAAAATGTCAAAGTCAAAAGGTAACTTCATTATCTTGTCTCTTTAACCTCCAACAAGATCTACATGCCACCACCACTCCAAGAGAAGAAACGTGAAGTGAAATGCTGGGATGGGTTTCTCAACGGGACGAATAATGTGATATGGATACTTCACGCCGTCCAACATGTTTTGCTAGCTTCAGATTATGCCATATATCTACAACTAATGTATTTTGCACATTATGTTGTCTAAAGCTTAAAGACAAATGTTCGTTGAGAACGCATTAGCACCGAATTTTAGGCAACCCTTTCAGTTAATAAATGTACGAGGACACAAAGAGTAGTTCTATTTTGCAAAGGGTAAATTACATCCGTTCATCCACATCTGCTGACAATGCGGAGTGGTTTCCTTCTTTAGAAAAAAAACTAAATTAAACGCTTACATGCTTCCAGTGAGTAAATTTAGTGAAAGGATATCATCAGTTTTTTCTCTTCCATTATGGCCAATCCGAACACACAAGAGCAGGCTTTTGTGTGAATAAATTGGATTACAAAGTTGAGGCTCAGGTACGTCTTAAAGTTGAATCCACAAAATATATGTGCATATCAACCTGCTCACAAAAGAAATGAACAGTACCAGCCATCATCCACATTCCAGCGTCTTTTNTGTGAATAAATTGGATTACAAAGTTGAGGCTCAGGTACGTCTTAAAGTTGAATCCACAAAATATATGTGCATATCAACCTGCTCACAAAAGAAATGAACAGTACCAGCCATCATCCACATTCCAGCGTCTTTTTATTGAAAAAAGTTGGGCTAAATAGGTAGGTATCTACTTAATGGATGCTATCAACCACCCAAGCAAAGCAAATGCCAAATAATGTTGTTGCTATTATAGATCCAGATCTAACTCACTCTCAGCATGGCAGATTCACATTGGCATTCACATATATGATCATCTGAAAGAACTGATGCAGCAAGCCTCCAGCGAAACAAACAAGTAGCTAGAAGTATATGAGAAGGTAGGCAATGTACAAAATAGCCTCTGGATTTTTTGCTATTATCATCATCAATTCTAAACGTATTAACTAAAGCTCTTTCTACTGTTACCACTCACATATTACCAAAGCTGGTACATGTGAAAGATGGCAAACAAGGATAAAAAAACCGTCAAGCCTTAACACAGTTTATATGAGATTTATTTCTCAAACGCAACTAGACATTCTGACTTGAATTGTCCGTGTTCACCCTTTCACCAACAAGCACATTTTCAATGCGTTTTTATGTCCTTTAACCACCACAATAGCAATTCGCAATTTACAACATAATGGAGAGCTTATATACAAAAAAGAGTTTGTTTTTTATGAAACTTCGCTTAAGAACGAGAAGACTGACAGAGTCGCAATCCAGTCAACTCTGTTGGCAATGGCAAACACACATTTTGTTAGTGAGTAAGTAGCCTACATAAACAAGTGTAGAACAATAATACTGTTATGATAGACTAGCCGAAATGTGGCTGGTACCAGATCGTATTTTTGAGGGTGAGATGCTCATGACAGATATCATGCTGCTGATGATATTATTGTGTGGCTTAAATACTGTATTGTATTGTTAAAAATGTGCATTTGTTGCAGGACTCATTCTCATACTTTGTCTTGCAGCAGCTTCAAGTTTTTGGAGGTTGAAGCAACTTGGAAAAAGCGAACCGCCGACATTGTATTCAGAGCACATTTTGAGTGTGCATGTACATTCATCACTATTTTTATGTTTTTGGTGATAGACATTGCTAATAATATGCATACAGATGATGACGGTGATGATCTCATCCTCGTGTATAAGCCAGCTTCTCAGGGAGAGGGCTCATTGTTGCGTAATTATCATAATACCTGTTGCATACATTGGAATGTTGGCTGAGTACGGAGAGAGAAGCATTATTTTAGAATTATTGTAATCCTCGATGCATATCATATATCCCGCTGGTGAAGCTGCTGCTATTCATTAACTACTTCTTGACACTCATGATGAGTTATTCCTTTTGAGAAGGTTTTTTATGTGGGAACAAAACCACTGGAGGTTTACCGATACAGTGGCTAGGGGTTTGAATGACGTATTGTATATTAGATAATGTGCCTACGCTGTTTCAATAAACGTGCTAATAACTCAGGCATGGATCCTTCACTTTTATTGCGGGGAAGACGCTGCATACGTAATTTTAATATGAGTGTATTTTTATATTCTTCGTATATAATGACGGTCGTCATCATTTTGGTCAGTTTGTCGGCCGTGTCATGTGAAGTAAAAAGGAAATGTGTGTGTAGAATATAATTGCAAAAGATATTTCCCTTTTGTAGCTTCGTCAACTTTGTAGAATACATGGTTTCGAAAGGACCGTAATAAGTTGCAAGAATGGTAGTGGATGGGATGGATGGATAGGTGAATTGTTAATGAAGAAGAAAACTATTATACAGCACCACCCTTGGCAAATGTATAATAACAGTGATTATTATTGCTGTTTTTATGAAACTCAACGAGCCTCCATCTCGTCACTCTCAGCCACCATACAGCGCTACAACGTGTGTTGTCCATTAAAGAGGCTTTTGGCAAAGAAAATGATGATTAATACGTGCATCTTTGATTATGCATTCAAAGTGCATGACCATACATTTATATATGCAAACATACGACGAATTTTGGAAAAAACAGAAAGGTCTGCAGCAGACAGGAAAAATCATCCTCTGAAATTTGAATGTTTCATTGAAGTCTTGTCCTTGTCACCGGTGCGGTAGTATGCCTGTAGGTATAAATGCATGCATGTTAACACAAATGGAGATGGAAGGTGGTAGACATGCACCTTGGTTTTTATGAAATTCTCTCGGAATGAGTTCTAAGGGTGATTTGCATGTAAAATAGGATAGGGGAAAATATTCAAATGAAAATTCTCCAAGAATGAAATCAGCAGATCTTGCAGTCACACGTGAAAGACCAGGGTCATTCCACGAGCAGTATGCCATGCCCATATCGCCAGGAAATGAGTGTAATATCAAGACTTGATATACCACAATAAGTTATGACAGGCGAGGCTCGATAAGACTTATACATATGTACACATACGCATGCATTAGCATTAAAGTCCACAGTAATAATGTTATCGTCACAAAAATTACGACGAAAACGGTGCTTTCCGCGGACATGACATGAAAAGCAAATATTTTTCAAAACATATGCTGAACGATATTCATGTCAGCGTGCGTGGTGCTATTATACTCACTTCTCGAACTTGTCACCCATTCAACACAGGTCAACGAGGTACTTGGCACATAATATTTTGCAATATACTCTCTAGTGGTGGTTCGGAACTGTCCGTGTGTCCGTTCGTGTAGTTTACAGTGCAAACGTGCCTGTAATAAATAGTACATCGTGCACATGTTGAATTTTATACGTGCACAGGCATTACAACTCGTTACCTGCTGTTTGTGACATTAAATTCAGCAGGGGGTTTGGTGATCAGTTAAATTGAAATTGAAATGAGACTGGCATTTTTTTATACCAAATCTAAAATCAATCCGAAACAAGAATGCAACCACATGCAATTTCAAATTCATTTACTTATTGTCCAACTAGTCATCAAACGCAGTTGATCAGGGATAAATTTGCAGAAGGCAAGCTTAATAAAATGATGATTATGTGACGCGAGGTGGTGTAGAAGTGATGCAATCAACTTGGATTATTATAAAATAACCGGAATGAATCTCGTTTCTGACATTATTATGCCGTGTTCATATATGCATAATGCATATCAACATTATTATATTTTCATAGCATTGTTATGATTTGATCCATGCTCGTACGATAATATACCTTCTTGATAGTACTACGTGTGCGGCTGTCATATGTGCATCTATAATATAAAGGATGATTATTAGTAAAGGAAGTTTCCAGTTTTGCACATGATCATATTCAATTTCAGTAAGATTTTATGATGTGTGGCTATGAATATGAAATCGTATTTTTTGCAGACTGGTTTTCCTAGACTTCCCAAGTAGATATGGAGAAAATGCGTGCATAATATTGCTACAAGTGCAAATGTATGCTAAGTGAAAAAATTTTCATTTTCAAACAGTCTGAGTGACAGCTTACTAGCTCCTCGTCCTTGTTCTTCTCACAATGTTTAGCTTTTACTGAAACAGGAGGAGAAACAGGTTGATAAATTTTTCTACTTCTCAAGCACTCAAGTTGGTGACATAGGATCCACTAGACATGCAATATTTGATAATGACCCGCATCACTCAACCAGAAGCCTACCATTTCATATCACATTACCTGAACAAAATACTTCTTGACCACGGCAGAAGAGCAGGCATATTTTCTCATGAGATGAGTATCACTTTGACATTGATCGCTTTCATCCGTTCGTGGCATACTCAACATATCTTACATCTTCTGGCCAATTTAATGTATTAATAAAAAAAACTCCAGTTGAAGAGACACACTTCATGACCACAAAAAAAACTTTCTCATAGCTGTTGGATCGCGTCATCATTGACATTCCTCGAAGACATCGTCATTTAAAAAATAAATACATTTATATCATCAAAACCAATCAAGATTCATCATCCCAGCCAATTGCTCACCCTCATCCTGCCAGTCTATCATTATTAAACAAATAGGTGATCGACATTATAAATAAATAAATAAATTTCAACTGAAGGAAATGCATACCAGACGGCACCAACAAGACAGTCATCCTCAGCTCATTCCACAAAACTATTATGATCTTTCTAGGAGGACTGCGCTTGCTTTACTACAAGCAGATGTGGTCAGCCAGAAGCAACAGCAACACTTCAACAGAAGTCTTATGTTATTGCAGTTGTTTTCTCTGGTACTCTTGTGTCGATGTTGATGGCATGATGACGACTATGATGGTGCCTGCATTTTCAGCAAATTTCATTTTATTCCCTTTTCAACTTCCTTTCGAGTATTTTTACGATTTGGCCTATGATCCCCAAACTCGCTTTTTAGCCTGATTGATAGAATCTTTGCTACACTCCCAGTAAATAAATTGCCTACGTCGTACGCATTCCATTCACAACATACTCTAAGAGCAACAAAACAAGAGAGAATATAATAACAATGCTCATTTCACACATTTTTATCTGCAAACAAGGGAGCTATCAACAGTAAATTGTCAAACAAGGGCACAATATTATATTACATTTTGATTGAAAAAATTCAACGTTTATTAAGAATGAAATTGAAGTAGTCAGTAAACTTGAAATTGTATATACCTACAAATCTTCTGCATTTCACATACCTATGACCTACCCATCCGCATGATAAAAACAACTAACTCTATAGATGCCATGTCACGTTGTTTGCTTCTCTTTTTCCAATGCATATTGTGTGAAGTGTTCCATCTGTACCTCATCATATTTATTCGCAGGATACTCCTCACGATATTGTGTTCTCCACCTTTCCTTTCGTCTTTCTGTTATCATGCTCCGCCAATCTTTTTCCCATTATGTTATTACATTTTTTCATTATTCCATTACTCTTGGTATTCTTATCGATTATCCAAATCGATTATTTTCATTGAATGAAATACTCTGAAAGATGATACTTCTGTCGATGACTAAATAAACTAAGAACAAGTAAGTTTGACAGTATATTTTCAAGAACCTTGATGTAGACACGCCTTGCATCCCGAGTTCACTGTACATTAACGTAAACATACAAACACCTAGCATATCACTTTGAATACATATTAAATGGAAAATCAGGCATGACTATTCCAACTATTGATAGTAAACGTACTTTCTTTACAAAATTAAACACTTGGATATAATAGAAATCTGGAATTAGACACTTTCAAAATAGATGAAGGCTTTTGTGAACATTGCACATAAGTTCAATGCACGTGTGTCGCAAAATGCCGACCCCACAGACGAATTCATTGACAGTGGTGAGGTGATATGTATTGATTTTTCATAAAACAAATTCAAACATTTCCGCTATCATCATCCGTCATGCTCCTATTTCCGATGAGATCAATCCTCCTTGTCAAATGCACTCTAGATACTCAAGTTCGGGAAGGATATTGATTGCTTATGAAGAATCACTGACATTTCGAATTATTGGCTGATCTACTATAAACGCTCGTAAAATGTGACTTCCTTCCTAGTAATACTACGCACAGTTTTTCGTTCACTTACAAAAACCTATATATTGATTAGTGGGGATTTTACGCGTGAGGGGAAAAGGTTGAAGGCACGCTAAGTTTTTTACTCTTTCATCTGATGTGTGTATAACACAAAAAGCTGGATTGATTGACTGTCAGCTATGATAAACTTCAGTGTAATTTTTTCCTCCTGATTGCTTCTCGTCTAAAGGATGTTGATGCAACATTGCCTGACTGTGACCAAAAGAGACCTCCAAAAAGGTTCATTTCACTTTTTTCGAAGAACGAATTGCTCATTTGGCCGGTTATAGAAAGAACCCTGGAATTTAGTTCTTTTACTTGCTGCCACTACTCTTTCATTTCATTTTCGGGTTCATTGGGATGTAAAACCTTTCAATATGCCGAATTTTGTTTGAACCACATAATTTTATGTAACACTCTATATACGATTGTAGATATTGAGGCTTAATATATGTATTATCCTGTACAAAGCAAAACATTATCATTTTCATTGTGATTAGCGTGAACATAAAAGCGAAACAGCCGGCAGGATAAAAAATGAAAAGGGAAATTAGGTAATTCAAAATCTACCCTCATTATTTCTGCCGATAGCTGCAGGAAGAATTTGTCTGATGGTTACAGGATTCATGAACTTCTGCAGGAACCACAAATTTAGGGAAGTTCGGTCGGATTGTGACAGGTTATGTAGTTGGATGCTCCAGTATTTGTAAAATATTGTCTCCACAAAACGAGCACGAGGTATGTGAAACTTTATGAAGTAGTATAAAAAATGCAAACCACTAAAATATGCAGAAATATGTGATTATAAATTAATTTCACGCTGCGTCCTATTGTCAAGGACCAGTATTTTCTTTCGTTTCACGGCTAATACATTCATTCATTATCAAGTGGCTGAATCTTAATTAGATGCAGCAGTATGTTCCATGTATGTAAAAATTTCAGTACGAGTTTGTCTTCTCTTGTTTTGTAGTTCTAGCTAGTGTAGTTATAGTTTAGTAGTGTCTTCTAGACGTATCGTACGTGTGTGATCTTGACAATACACAAAATGTACGCACATGTGAATGTGAGTGAGTACATGTAACGTTACCATGAATTAGAAAGTGTCGTGAGTGTCTTGAGTCAGCAGAAAAAACAACTGAATATGATGTTCCAGACCTACAGTTTAGAAATCACAATAACTTGCAGGGCAGCAGCTGAGCTTATGAGATTAAATTTGTGGAGATTACAAGACACGAGATACATATCTAGTAGTGGTGTAATAGGCAAGGGAAACAGCTCAGCAATTCCTGCAACAAAAACACAAATGTAATATGCTGCATAGCATGTAAATGTAGTACACAATAAATAACTTAAGACGAATGTGAAACACACAAACATAAAAGAATAGAAAATAGAATTCTGCGTATGAAAAGCTTTTTATCGAGCTTTTGATATCATCGAGGGTTGTTTAGTTTCATGTATGAAAAAACGCACAACATGTAACAAGCTTGTACAATTGGATTGGGTGTACGGTTTGTGATGCGTAATATATTTTTAGATTTCTCGTCAACATGCACAAAAAAAGACGAATACAGTTATTATTATTACAAATACTGACATAATACAATGTGAATAATAGAATAGAGGGATGCCTGCTGGACAGAAATGATTATGTTCGAAAAGGCGGCTTTTGGATAAGTAAAATGTAAGGGTAGATTTTTATGTAATAGTGTTTTCTTTGCGTGCCTACCTTTTCCAAGGTCTCTTTAGACTTGAGTATTGGTCGTATTTTAAATCATCTCTTTGTGAACAAGTGTACGGAACAAGAATAGAACACGAAGCTGCTTAAAATCTTGTTTCCTAACACCTTTCCTCGTTTCCTACCTGAAGTGATGCTTAACTAGAAAGAAAAAGTGGTTTACGGAGAACTTGGTTTTCAGAATTTTCAGCTTTTTTGTTCGTGATATTAACAAGCGAGTCAGAAAAAGGATTACTTGGAGTAGGATTGGTTGACCACCATCGGTGAGGTAGCTGAAAAGAGGAAATGGAAAGAGGGATCAGGTCATGATCTCGATTCAGATGAAGAGATTTAATAAAGTAGCTAATTTTAATCCTTATTATGCTACGCTCGGCTTTGGAAGCGAGGCAAATGGATTCGGCTTCTTAATAGAATTTCTTTGGTGTGGTCTCGGTGGTCAATGTCAGATTGAGATTGGATCAGAATGTGGATTTCGGCATGAACTCCGTACACAACAAATGGTCTAATTTTGACTCAGGTTAATTAACGCGTGGCAGGATTTATAGGATAATATTATGTTGTACGTGATGTAGTATGTTGCAGTAAATACAGTTGCCAGCAAATAAACCTTGCAAAACTAATCAATAAAAGGTTAACCACGCTGTTCACGCGTCTACGTCTTAAGTATTTACTTAACGTTAGCTCATCTTTCATGTAATTAGGATGATGTATTTTTTTCAAACTAATGCATGCATTAGGGACGGTGATGTGATAACTATGCGCATCGACAAAAAGGTATATGTTGCCAAATTCTACTTGTAAATTTTGCGACTGATGATCACATAGTTCTATGTGAACAAATTAATTCCTCACCATATATATCTAAAAAGGTAATGGGTTGGGCTAAGTCCTCAGCCAGAACTTTATTAATAAATGCAAATCTTACTACATAATAAGATGAGCAAGAAATGTACCTTTTATCATTATCAGCATCAAACAGCTTAACAGTATACCTAGCTTCCGAGTTCTCCTTATTCGGCAGAATAATGATCAAATTCTAAAAATAAGTTTTGACGATGATAGGCCCATCACGAATGGGAAATATGCAAAAGAAAAAGGCTCGAAAGATGAGTGAGTACACATTAACAATGCCATTCTTGATTACAACTAGTAAAAACTGTTCAGAGCTGACGATATAACGTAAAAGTTTGTTGACGATGATTAGTCTTCTACGACAAGCTAAAACTTATCCTTCTTAAGACGCTACGCATGAAATTCATATTCTGTAAATATTTCAGCTGCTTCGTTAGCTTTCTCATCACATCCCTGAGTCGTGATGCAATTTGATTCAAATGGGTAGGATTTCTTACGCACACCTGGATTCTGATGAGTCTGCAGTGTTGATTATGATATGTGGTTATTAAGATGACGGTGCATGTGTTTTTACATGGTTTGCCAGAGAATTGTTGAAACAATTGGCAAAATATGTCAGGAGATTGAAAAAGACAGATAAATCTCTACATTGATTGTAAATGTTATATTTGAATCAGGTACATAAACGAGTAGTGGAACTGAAAATAAAAGTAGTTTTTTTTATATTCAATAGGCTTGGTAAACATGTCAAGGTATGTTTAACATTGAACAACAGACTCTCTTTGTGCTAAAGTTTGCCCAAGGATAAGCATACACAGTAAGAGAGTCACTTCTTGTATCTAAATGCAAGCAAAGCTTTTTTGCATTTATTTGAGCTTGATAAGTACTTTTGTAAAAATGTTTTAAGAGATTTTTAAACTCAAGAAGACCACCACCTCTGAAGTGTTGACTTTTTACATCTTCTGCAACCACTTGAGGACTGCTTCTGGTGTAGAATGTGCGTGTGTAATTGTAATCTGCAATGTAAACAGAATGAAATATCGTTGAATCGAAAAATTTTAAGTTCTGTACACTGCAACATTTTCATTTCTATTATCCCTCTAGTCGCTACTACAGGTAGTAGAGGAAAAAGAGACATTGGAACTGAAAGTGTTAAGTTAATTACTTCACGACTTCAATGTTCAGTGTCAATCAATAAGTGGATCTCATTTGCATGCAACAAGGAAGACTGCCTGCGTGTGTGTGGCTATGTATTAAAAAAGGCTCGAAAAATGCAAATCGCTCGTTTGTAGCTGCCTGATAAAAGAGAGAGGTTTCCCTGATGAGTGCTCTCTGACGTTTTTTCGATCGATATTCAGTATCAATAATTATTGCGCTCAGCTAATGATAGGTTTGATTAATGGAATATATGCAAATTTAAATTATTGGTGTTCTAGATAATATGCAGCTGCAACGATCAAAATATCATTGTTCCAATAATTTATAACATGAAACATGCTGGGTTGCCAATAAAAATTGGATGTAAAAAATGGTTGAATTCATCGCTAAAGATAAACGTACAATGTTCCTTTTAATGCTTTTAATCCATTTCCTATTTTGTCCAATTCTTGCTTACTCGTTATATATACCAATTTACTGGATATTTAGTTCCATTCAGGCGAAAATTAAGATGTCATCTTTGCATCCGATTCGGTATATGCTATATCATGCTCCACAAGGGCAATTTGTATCGAGGGAGT
>JAHZNA010003314.1:0-31446 GCA_027743935.1 Sinodicranocentrus sp. ZH6
GGACTCATGGACATAGATAAGCAACTACCCACAACAAACGAAACTTTGTTTTTGATGGGAAGTTTGTCCAAGGTAAGGTTAATATTTGACTACCTAGGCAGATTTTTTTATAAAATGAGTTTTTGAAAATACGAAACAAATATTTCCATAATTAAAATTAAAATTTTCATAGAGCTTTGCTGCTATTATTGTGGCAAAAACTTTGCACGAAAAATTTCCTGGCCTTGATGATGTGATGGAGACTCCTATTCGAAAATTAATCCCAGATTTTAATTTCACCTTGAATGATCGGTTCGATTACATTTCATCGATCGATATCATACTTTTAATTCAGTTTCTAACAAAAGTGGATGATCAAGACTCATCAAGTCCACCAACGAATAAAAATTATCCTTTACAGATATCGCTCAGAGCAAGTGACATTTAGAGATATGCTATCTCACAGAGTGTGTGCAACGCCTGATGGAGTAGCTACGCTCACAGTACCTTTTAAAAACTACTCCGAAGTAGCATAGTATGCGAAATATATGAATATCTGTAATGCGACAATTCAATACTGTATTTATATCAACTTCTTATTCCAACAACTACATATTTTGTTTCAGTCGTCAGCGCTATGCCCCACAACAGTGTAACTTTCGAACATCTTTCGTTTACAATAACGGCATGTATGCTGTAGTTACGGAAGTCATTCAAGCTATAGCCGGGCGGACTTATCAGAGTATGGTAGGTCATCAGAAGTGTATTAAAATTTATCATTAAAACTAAAAGTTAAAAATTTAAATTGCATGGAATTTTTAGTTGCTGGAATTTTTCAATGATCTTGGAATGGCTAGCAGTACATTCGTTAAAGAAAATGATGAAGACGAAATACCCGCAAGAGCTGTCCCCTATTACTGGAGAGATGATGAGAGACATAAATACAACCCAAAATTACTCAAGTAGGTGTATACCTATATAGTTGGTAAAGGATTTTCGCAAACACATCAACAGATAAATTATTCGCGACTAAATCTAAATGAATGTTTTTACAACAGGAGAGTTGTAATAGCCACTGCGGCCGGAGGCATTGTCTCAAATGCTGTGGATATGGCAAAATATTTACAATTCCATTTAAACAAGGGAAAAGTTGGCGAGCGACAAGTTGTACCAGAGGTTGGTGGACTAGATTTCTAATGAACGTACTTATTTCTTCCAATTTTCCAAATATATAATTGAGTTAGTTGCCAACATGGGATTATTTCAGAAAGTTATGAAATGGCTTTATGAACCAGCGATACAAGCCTTCTTGAGAAAGGATAAGTTTGAAAAAGGCTTCCTGATGGAATTCGCGTACGGGCTAGGACTAATAATAGGACTTCATAACGGTATTATGTCAATTTATGGTTAGGTTTAAAATAAAATGCCACGCCAATCATTGACAATAAACAAATTTATTCAGGATGGGATAAACTTGGACATTCTGGATCTGTACCTCCGTACCTATCTTGGTTCTCATTTTACCCAGAATTGAACATTGGAATTTTTTCCACCACTAACCAGCAGCCCTTAAATTCGAGTTTGGATCATCAGCAGTTGCATAACGCCATCTTTGATATACTAACCGGTGTGCAATCAAAAACAAAATTTAGCAGTCTGTTTAAATCACCTGTTGAACAAGAAATGAAATCAGTTGAATTAAATTTCACACATGGACAGAATCATGGAACAAAGACACGGCTACCACAAGACTATGTAGGACTTTATGGAAATGGATTGCAAGGTAAATTACTGTTTACAATAATTAAATTTTATCACTCAATCTCTATTCACAATGATTTATCCGCCTGTTTTATCTAATGTTACTTATCCATTTAATCGTTTGTTCATGATTTTGTAGGTGAGTTAGAAGTTAGCCAGAAACTTCACAGTAGCACAAATACTACAGAACTGTACATGAATTGGGGTCAATGGGGCCAGGCTTATCTGCTACAAGCTGAAAATGAATCAAAATATTTGCTTGAATGGGACTCGGATATAATCCATGATAGATATGCTCTTGAATTAGGTTTCAACACATTTGCAGTTTTCAATACAAACATCACCCAGTTTCAACTTATTGAAGCAGGTGCAAACGTTGGAACATTTATTAGGAATGTTAAGCTTGACGGTTTACCCGCTATCCCATGGAGTCCACAGTCTTGTGGACCCGAAAACTTTAAAACCACATGAATTATTATAATTTGAAAATTTTAGATTAAATTGGGGGAAAACACAATTTCTTCACGCAATGTGGTAATCCATAAATATTGTTTTGCAACTGCATAGCGTCTACATCCAGAGTGACCAGTTGTTGTACATTATAAAACCTGGAAAAGAGTTTAGAAACCCATTAAGACACGTGGCAAATCCTTGACGAATTAAATTCGTTCTGGAAGCTGGCACCAGGCTGTGTAAGGTCTCGTTTCGGATTTTATCTTCGTTGGAATGACAATGACACCGAGTGAAATCGAACCTACCCTGCAGACAGGAGATGAGAATAGCAAAACTGTGTATGAAAGGATTTCGTTTAAAGTTTATCTTTCTGATGCATCATTCTACATTTTAAGCAAACATCAAACTTGGGTTCGGATATGTCCCGATGCGTTTTTCGGTTCAAGTTGTCATCCTATTGAAAGCAGATTTAAGCACACGAAGCGATTTAGCAGACATGCATGCATGATTTCTAAGGTGGAGAAAGAAGGGGTAGCTCGTGACACTGCTGCTCCGTTTGTTTGGTTTTTTAGCGTGGTTTGCGTGCACAGGGGTGTAGAGCTCGTATTATTTTAGGATTAGTTCAAAGGGCTCCATTCAAAAGTGCACTGTCAATGTTTATGTATTTTACAGCTGAAGAACCTCGAGAAGGGAGTATTAAAAAAGTAGTAAAAAAGTAAATAGAAAGAATCTTGTGGTAGTAGTTTTTTAAGCTGTAAACACAGCTTGCGGATTATCAAGTTGGCTGGATGCAATGCAAGCTATATGAGTACCACCGTGAAGATTGGTATGGTGGTATCATGGTATTAGCAGGTTTTGCCAGGTGCTACTGCCCAGAACACTGCTTAGTCATTTTGACACATGTTGTCATGCAATGCATTAATGATTATTTCCCCTTGTTTATATCCGATTCTGATATGACATAGTTGTGCCAATTTCAGTTTAGTATTAACCGGATATTTAATTGGACATAAAAAACATGGGAAATTTCTGTTGGTCCAGACCATAGAGTTTTAACATGGCATGAGATTCTTTAAAACTCTTTTTTCACTTAAAATTCAAACTGGAAATGTTGAAACTTTACCTTTTTAGCGCTAAAGTTGTGACTGCAGTGATTTACCCGCTTGAGAATCCGATTTTTAGAAAAATTCCCTGTTCTCTTATAGAAATTTTGCTTAGTGTCATTTTACAGAGATTAATGACTTCTACATTAAAATTGATGACTTAATCATCAAATTGTTCTCTGCCTTTACATAAAAATGCACAAAATCGTGCCTTTAATACATTTATGGTAAATGTGTAAAGAGTATGTCATTTCATAATAGTACAGCACATGTTTCTCTTCATTAGTGCTGAATATTGATATGCTTTCATGTGTAAGCAATCAAGAAGTATTTTCCTATTTGTAAACCTTCCACAACCACAAAATGACAAGGTAACACAATAGGAAACGAAAGTGTTATCTGGTTTCATCCTCACCCTCTCAATGGAAAAATTCTCTGACTCCTTTTGTCCCGTTTACACAAAACTTGATGTTTTTGTCCAAAAATTACGAAATCCAGCTGTCATTCCGTAAAATATGTTGGGAAAAGTCAATTGTTCATTTTTCTGTAATCATATTGTATTGCATTATGTATTTGTTGGCAACAACGAGCAACACACGCCACACATTTTGAGGTTGTCGTGTGCAAGATGATTGCTGGGTGTACGCCACCCACTGTTCCATAATAATATATTTCCTAATGAATGTCCTCATGTTTTGTTGTAAATAATATCACGAGCCCTTTTATCATCAAAGGTTGCATGTGCAGTCAAAGGGCTAGCTTTCCTCTCAACTCAAAGGTTACAATTGCGTGTGTCACAGTGACTGTTTCCGAACTCTTTCTTCACTAAAGCTGCCCACATTGAAGAATCCAGAGGCATTAAAGTCAGAGCCCATGGTGTGGACTGTGAAGTCACTATGAAAATCTCAACGGTAAACTTAAAATGTATAATAACTACTTAATTGAATGCGCTTTTAAAAATATATAAATCTTACATAGCTAATTTACATACTCCGTGTAAACACTAAGCCGGGTATCATACTCCCGTGTCACTCACAAACAGCCTTTTTTATACCACTGTTCATTTTCCCAGCCTATTTTGGTTCTCAATCCAAATTTTTTAAATCTGAAAAGTAATCAAGCAATCATCAAACCGATCCTGCGTAGGTTTGAACTGAATGGAATTGTAAACCCTATGCTAATCTGACAACTAAGGGTTGCGTCCCTCCTCTATCGAACACAGTGAATTAGAGAGGAAGTACAAAGAATTTATTGAGCGCAGCATGAAGGTGTTGCAGGAAATTTAAATTCAATGAAAAAATGAAT
This sequence comes from Sinodicranocentrus sp. ZH6, assembly GCA_027743935.1. Classification (NCBI taxonomy): domain Eukaryota; kingdom Metazoa; phylum Arthropoda; class Collembola; order Entomobryomorpha; family Entomobryidae; genus Sinodicranocentrus; species Sinodicranocentrus sp. ZH6. Next base: position 4,602 of record JAHZNA010003314.1, read on the forward strand.
AGATCCGTAGGATATGGGATGAGTGGGCATATTATTCATTATGGAGGTTTGCCGCAGAAAGGGGAATGAGATAATAAAAACCGGAGAGAGGAAAATAAAAGAAGAGCACACAAGTGTGATATTATGAGAAATAGATGAGTTTTCCAGGATGGGAAAAGGGAGAGTGCTCGAATGAGGGATGAGAGAGCATTAGTCGATAATTTGTAAACTCGGCGCAGCTGGATTCCAGGTTCTCTTCTTTTATGTCCCACTCTTCATGTTTCTTCTTTGTTAACATCATTGAAAAGTGTTTCACTGCTCTTACTCCACTCACCTCTCACTCTGTGAATCTCGTGGTGCCGTGAAATATGGAGCAGTTTTTCATGATCAAGTGCTTTATGTGAATATTATCTTTAATCCATGAACTTCATCTTTGTCGCGGGGCAGCTTTAATGATGCCGATTGTTTTGTTTATTGCGAATGTGTCACAGCAAATCATTTCCCCTCCTTTGAAAAACGTATTCGGTTAAGAATCGAATTTTTTTATAGTCTATGAATTTTTTTCTAGATGTGAAGAATATGGACATTCTTAAAAATGGGTTTGCCAGCAACCTTCGACCTACAGTGAAATATTTGTGATATTTAGGGTATATATTGGGGAGGATTTGGAGAGCACAGTACAGTTGTTCAATTAGATTGCTTGGGCTTATTTTTCAGCATGTTCCTTTGTTGCGTTGCGAATCAATTAATTCACGCATCATTTCTCACATTCGCTCTTTTGCAAGCACGCCAATGAAACCGGGCATGATTCAAATCTGTGGGGCTGAGCAGAGCTATCACGGTTGTTGGTTAGGTTATAGATTTGGGAAGTAGTGATAACATTATAACATGATGTGATGATGAGAAGTTTGTAACTTTTATCTTATGTGGTTTTGATACTCGGTATCTGAATTACAAACTGTAACAATTTGAAAAGATGCGAATTGTAGCTGGTATTTTAAATTTTAAAACTATATGACTACTGATAAATCCTTTTCGCGTAGTAAAAATTTCTATTAAAGGTTTCCCGTATACTTATTTGCAGTTCAGTGAATGTAATTAAAGTAAGACAGTAGGAACATGCGTATACCAATGTATGCTACCCCAATTAGAAATTAAGTGTTAAAGTTAGATTCAAAAGCAACCTAGATTTAGATAGCTGTAATTTACAGTACTAAAAAACGATTGGTTAGTGAATTTGATATAGGGCTAGACACTTGTTTCCAAAATAAATATTATTGTTTCTCGAGGGAGCCCTGAGGTCTCTTCGGCCGTATTGCCTTTACCTTCCGTGCAAATGATGATGTTTGGTGTAAAGTTTCAGCTGCAATGTTCCAGTCCTTTAATTGAGACGGCTCCCCTTCATCCTTGCTATGTACAAAAGTGGAGTTGTTGCAGCCGATGGCTTAGAAAAACACAAGCCTGGATTTCTCCTGTTTAAATATACATAGAAGCAATCAGACTCGGCCTTATTTTTGGAGTAAAATCGAATATATGGGAAATTGATGCGGAGACAAATGAGTTTTAGAGAAAAAGTATTTCCTGCTGTGTCAACAAGCTCTGTTTTAACAATTTCACAATGTCTGAAAACAGCTCATCCCAATTATCTATCACGAATGAAGTAGAGCTTATTATGTTTTATATTTTTATATATGTATCGTCAGCAAATGTAGAATACCCTATTTAGCTTGGGTACTTGGGTAGTATTTGCCTTTAATGAAATCTGTCTGGAGAGAGGAAAGGAACAATCGTTTATGATCAAGCATCCGGTCAGGTGTATCATTACTTGGGGAATAAATCGGAGGTAATTTACTGAAAACTTTCGATACTCTTGTGTAATCAATATTTTCTTCTGGACATTGCCATGATTCGTATTGACGCTAATTTTGTCTTGAAATACGAAGCTGGGTTATAAATTATTTATTTAAATTTAAAGTCAGTTTTATGTGCTTAAAATAAATATTTCATTTCTTGCATTATATGTGCTCGTATATCTCACGAACAGCTTTAGTTCACCCCTTCAACTGATTTACCGGCTCATTTTGCACGATATCTGCCCAATCCTACTCGTTATCTTTCAAAACACATGCTCTTTATTATAGGTCACGAAAGGTCGCGTGTCTCGAACAGGAAAATGAAGAACAGCATTTCATAAATCCAGTTGAACATCTACTTCATGTAGGGTGCAGAAACCAAACCAACCAACAATAAGCGTGACTGATAGACGTTTTGGATTTCATAAACTGACAATGAATCAGAGTCGGATAAAAAAATAAAAAATGGACATGTCACTAGAAGTAAGTTTTTGATTGATTCCAATATACTTCACTAAACCCATTTTTTAAACCTGTGTTATAACAGTATTTCCTTCAATGGTAATTATAATAAATGATGAAGTTGTGCTTCTAAATAATTTCTTCCGCAGTTATCAGTCCTTCAAATTATTATGCTATTTCTAGTTTTGTTCCATTATTAAATCACGGCGTTGGACTTTGTATTTTTATTTTTAAGTACAAATTTAAAAATGTCTTTCGTGTCAGCTCTTTCTATTTGTATGTTTTTCACTACAATACTTAGGTGAATGAACGATATCAGCGCACGAGCGTAGCCTTTTTAAAAAATGCAAGATTTTACAGGTGATAACATGCGCGAAACAAGTATTCGTCATGCTGGAAATGTACTTTGAAGGCTTTAGCCCATTCAAGGAACCTCCAGTTTGAATGTTACTTCGTTTCTTGGAAGTGTGTATTCTGGGAAAGTTGACACCTGCCTTCTTTCCCCAGCCTAGCAACTTCTCACGGATATAAATTCAGTAAATTCACCCTTAGTCATTTCTACAATGATGTGCACTATACCTATATGCATCTTCGTTTGTGCACATATAGTAAGATTGTAAGTTTATAAGAATAGATACATAATAACTTGTTAGATCTATTGAATGGCACAGTGAGGAGAGGCAGGAAAAGTTGAAAGAGTTATTTTTAAATAGTGAGAACCGACAATCCATGTCTCTAAAGAGTTTTATATGCAACGAGGATATACATCGTGTGTACTAAGCTAGACACTCAAATGTTTTTCATAATATGCTTTTCATGCTTCCTTGTTATTTCCTTTACATTTACTTGTAGTGTGCTCGAAGTTGTTTTATTGTTAGTTCTAGAAGTTATCGATTGCTATTTAACTGTTGGGCTTGTAAAAGTTGTTGCAACTATTGTGGTTTGTTGGTGTGATTACAATAAAGGAACTTATATGCAAATCTCTAAATATCTCACCTTGCCCCAACTACGGCAACTCACTAGTTTCATCTTTGGCTAGTAGGTCACATCTTTTACCATTTATTAATTATATGTATTAAAGGGTAAATATGATTATCAAGATGAGTTTTGCGCAGTTTAGTCATGAAGTTTTATTTAAATACTGCTGGCACAGCTTCTTTTAATCTCTTGATTCATCTCTAGATAATTTCGAAATTATTCAACAATGTACTGGTAATAGCACATGCGGATAAGAACAACTTAATACTTATACTAAACAATAAAAATAAATAATTCTCCATTTAAATTTCTCTGACTCTTAGAAAAATCACATAAAGTAAATAAAATCAACCTAAATGGTTTCATTTAAAGCACAACACTGGAATTTTAAAGATCAATATATTTTGAACATTTTTCGACACGGATTCACATGTTCTTTAATCAATCTCACGTATCGCAGAACATGGTAGCTGATGACCGTCCGTTTCTAGGATCTTCTGGAGTCCAAACTTTAGCCACCATCACGGGTCCATTGTAATGACCCTTTTCACTCGACCAGGACAACGAGTGACCACCCACTGGTCCAAATTCCCCTGTTGAAAAAACATGAATGTCATGCAAATATAAATACCAATAATAACACCAATGACTAATGTTACGATAAACGCATTTTATTTGTGGTTCATTAAATCAACAAAACTATTCAGTAAAGTTTGCATTGATAAGATAGCACAAGAAGGATTACCAGACGATAATACTAACCTCTGTGACTTTGTATGACGATTTTCTTTGGTGGTTCTGGAGCATTCACCCTGGTCTCAGCTCCACGATCAGTTTTCACCACTTCAGATAGAAAATTAATATATCCAATAGCCAACCTCAGTGTGTCCACTTTGGATAACCTCTTTTCATAAGGTAAAGTTGGGATATGTGTGCGGAGCCCTTCGAAAGCATCATTAATACTTTGCATTCGTTTCCTTTCTCTCATGTTGGCTGCTTGTCTTTGCTGAACTTGTTGTTGAGGGCATCGTTTTCTTCTCCTTCTAGTTCGAATGCTGTTTTCCTGGTCACTTAAACCTGATAACGGAGAGTCATCTAGGAGATCACAGTCTTCCATATCATTAGAACTTTCATTGTGACTGCTGTAGAAGGAATCTGACATCAACTCAAAATGAGAAGACTCGAAAAATTGGCGATTCATAGAATCCAAATCTAAATTCTCCATATTATACATGGTCGGCATTGGTAGTGGGTGGAGTTGCTTTATTTAAAAATTAGTATACTAATATGTTTATTCTTCTAGAGCGACCACACACAGATAAATAATTCTTTCCTATACAAATGTTATTATTTTGATGGGCTGTGCACTTTCAAATTGGTTTCACTGGCAGACGACCAACACGTGCCAAACGATTGGTATCGCTTACGTTCATGAGTAGCAACGCGTGCTTATTGTTTATTGAAAGCGATAAAATCACGTTGGTTAAATTAAAAACCCTTGCTTTCCTGAATACTCTACAACACTTTGCTTTAACTGGTATAACAAACTCATTCTGTTAAAATATTAAATCACTTTACACCAAACATTCATTTGCAGGGAATTTGAGATGTAACATATTTTTAAAAAATCACACCGCTGACCCTTCTTGGTGGAAAGCTTTCATCCGACTAGGTCCGATTCCCCAGAGAAACGGAACATGTGCCTGTAAAATGTAAATAATACGCAGTGCACGACAGCGAAATGTTCTGCTATTGATGAAGTCGGAAAATGGGATACGTTTGCTACCACTTTAAGTACTTATGGAACTACTGGCATAGGAAAGCTTTCACCCTCTTCACACTATACAATGTTCCTGGTACACACAGGCAACATACAGATGCATCAGATATATACGCTAACATTCCAGGAAGAACGTAGTATGCCTTACATGCCTTTTTCCTGTCAAGGGGTTGGATTAACGGCACAGGAAAAGGAGAGACTTTGAGCAAACTAAATGTTAGGCGGAGTTTTGTAGACTGTGTCCAACAGAACGCTGCCTTTCGGGTTTTTACTCATGCTCAGCACGACAAGTGTTTGATACATTATAATTTGATTATAACCTACATGCCTTCTTTCATATATATTATGCTAATACACTGAGCGTGAATATGTCACGACACAACTCGATACAATGGGATTTTTTAATGTTTTATTTAGTATCTGGTGTTGACAATATCTTGGTTTGTATAATTGTAAGTTATATTTTTTAAAGTGTGAAGTTGATTGGAAATTGGGAAGACATACGATCAGAAAATTGACACCTTTTGTATTGGATTCAGTACTGTATGCCTTGACAAAAAATATTATTGATGAGATTCATCAGTTATGTAAACTCGATTATAGTCTGGGCCAATTTTATTAATTACAAGTTAACCTTGTCAATCTCAGTACATCGTATAGCTTTAAAAAAAACTTTTGTTTTATGATGAGAGAGATTCCGGTTAATTTATTTCATTACCTACCTGTTTTGCATTTACCGAAAGGCCTGTGATCCGCAATCGATTTCTTTTGTATCAAAAAGTAATAAATCAACATTGATGAGCTGACAAAGCGTGATTGTGATGGCTTAAATCCCTTAATCCTTATGAGTACACAGAGAATAAACTTGAAACATTGAATTGGTGAGGTAATGCAGAGAATATACGGAACTTGATTGGACATATGGAGTGATAATGTATAAACTGCAAACCAACAAAAATTGACGTGATAATTTTTCAGATGTCCGCTTTCTCACGACCTCTCACGACAAATCATCGTCTCAACTTGGGTAATTTTATTCTTTAGCTGTTCAGGAACTGGCCAATACAAAAACACATACATTTTTTTTATCACTGACAGTGGAATTAAGGCATCATTTTTCTGTCAAAAAAAGTAGGTTAAATGAAACTTAAGTTTTAAAGCTGACCAAGCAGTTTTCGCCTCTTAACTTGCAAAGTAGTGCAGGCTGCAGTAAACTTTTTCGTATATCATACATAAGCATGACATACCTTAATTTCTTCCAATCATTTAACACCCTCCTTTAAAGCTTGTCTACACAAGCTTGATAAATAAAATATGGACACACAATATAAGATTGTAAAACAATCTAGTTCCATACGAAACTTAATGGCAAAAAAGTTTTATAATTACAACAAATTCAAATTGCTAGATGATAATGAACTGGATTGGAAAGTAATAAATAGTAGCTGCGAATGGAGAGGGCTTCGCTGTAAAAAAACCTAAAGCTAAAGTTGAGAGGAAGTTTTTATCTTTCTCTAGCCACTAAAGTTTAATGCCTGTAAATTCAAGCAATGCAAAGTTTCTCTTCCATTAGAGGAGTGATAAAAATTGCACAAATTTTGACTACATATTTTTATACAAGTACTTTGACAGTATCACTTTTATCTTGTTGTTGCACTCATAATTAAATATGGACTGTGGCTGGAGAAAAAATAAAATATTAATGTCACTACATTGGCTTATTTAGCCACTTATGGGTTTAATTTATATTGAAATTCTGAATATAAACGGAATGCTGCGTAGACTTTATTTCATACATTTAGCTTGAAACACTGATTAGGTATCTACATTTTTTCTCCAACACTAGCTGATAGTTGACTTCAAAAGCTATGCAATAACTTCTTAATCAGCTACTATTATTAACAAATGACTATCGTACAATATCAATACTGGTATAGTATTCACATATAAACTTGTATCAAGGTCTAGATAAAATCTGGAATAGATTTCAACCACTCGAGGCACTTTCTATTCGCATGAAAAACAGTCCACCAGTCCTCCTCATTATCAATGCAATCTTCTCTGTTATCCTCCTCTTCTGCCGCCTCACCTGCAGCTGTTTTAAACGTTTCAATCATTAACTCTGGTTCCCAAAATCCTGGAAGCTGGTCAGTTTGCATATAATCTTGCGTCAGAGGTGGTGCTGCTCTTCTCATTTCTGCAATTCTTTCTTCTCTTGATTTTGGTGGATATACATTTCTTTTCCAAGGAAGTTTTCTTTTCTTTGAAGGCTGCACACGAGGACGGTCAGGTTTTGCTTTAAACTGCCACGGTTCTTTAGTTATCGCCTTGGTCAGCATTTCTCTTGGCGAAGGCTCCCCTAGTATAACGATACGAGATAGTATTTTAAACGAATATAATTGTATTTATTGAGTCAAACAATAACATAACAATATGCGTAATATGGAAATTGTAATAAGCTAGCTAACCCAAAGCTTCAGTTATAATGAGCCGCAACTTCGACAATACTTCCCGTTCAGCATCAGTTGCCATCGCACGGCTTCTTCCAGATGTACATGGTACCGAAGGTAGTTGTATTAGTTGTGTTCTCGACTGCTGGAAGGGGGCTGCTGCCGCTACAGACTTGTTTTTAGCTTCCCTTTCGTCATCAATTTTGAGTTTGTTCCGCATAGCAGCAACTGCTGCTTGATGCTCCTTTGAGAACGTTGACCGTATCACGTTCGCGTCCGGCTTAGGAAACTTTTCGTCTAACGCAAGAGCTTTGTTTAATTCCGAATGCTGCATTGCTTTAAAATACAAATAATCCAGTTGCTCTTCCTTAGAAAACTTTCGCGCTTCTTTAATATCTTGTATAATTTGATGAGAAGACGGCAGGAGATCCTTTTTCCGAACACTTTCACCTCTCAATTTTCTCTCCTTCTCTTGCAGAGTAAACTTCTCAATTTCGAATTTTTGTGAAAATGGCAAAATTTCTGCTGTATAAGAATCAGTCTCGTCAGGAACGATTCTCTTCCATGGAATGTTACTGGAAATGTACGTTGTCGCCAAAGTATCATACCCATGAGGTGTCGGCTTCTCATATTTTCTCAAATGTGTTGTTAAGGATGTTAAACGGTGTCTATATGTCTTCATTGAATTGCTCTCCATGGCTAAAGAGAGATTCCTATTTTCTAGGATTCAATTAGATAATGGCTTTTCACACAACTGCGATTTCCTGCTGTGTAGGTTGAAGAACTTTTGTCCTTTTGTGATATTATTAAATGGTTTCCTGTATTTCCCGTTGTAACCCTTGCAGAACACTGTTTAATGACGTTTTCATGTGATGAATAGCCCAAATAAAATCGTTTCAAGTGGATAAAAGCTGTTTATTTATATGTGAGACGGGGCTATTGTAAATTTTCACAATGGTCTGATCCAATTAATCCGGCTTTCTTACTTCCTCGTTGTATCACCACCTGAAACTAATCAAACCAGAAAAAATCTGGTTTATAATGTATCCGACTGTGCTGGAATGTAATACCTATTATCACTGGAAGATACGGAAAACTTCTTGGCCATGGGTATATCGGAGAAAGTCGCGATGTCCCTAGGTATTGATCATATAATAAGTAGGAGTGCGGAGTTTAATATTACACTTCCTGAAGCCGTATTTACATGCGACAAGACATAGCGTAAACATTCCTTCGCACCATGCATGTCTTGCACGAACGACTTCTCTGTCTTCCCTTATTGGTGAATCGGAATATCCTAGACAGATTTTTCTCTCTTTATGTGTGTGAAATGCATAAGCAAGCAAAAAGCTTACGGTATTAACTGTATTTTGTACACATCTAGTCGCCTCGTCATATTGGTTAGTTTTTGCTATGTAGTCGTAGTCGTAGCTTTCGTACCCGAGTTATGTAATGAGCTGTTTCTTCGTATCCTCAGATGGGGTTTGAGGAACTTGATTATTGTCTAAAACCTATTAATTGAGTTATGAAAAAATTTCTTGGGAAGAAATGGCTTAGTATATAATTAAAAAACTCTGACCACGCTGGGATGTTACAGCTCGTGGTTTGGACTCCGTTCCCACTTTCCGAAGAATAATCGGTAGACCATAATCTCTGACCGTCAGTGAAATATGTCTTCCAAGTTGAAACCAAATCTCACCTGCAGACCTAGATAGCTTTGAGCCAAAGTCAGTATGAAGTATCGCAATGGTGATATCAATAAAGCAGTAAAACATGTAGGTCTAAACTTTCTCTTTGCAGGCAAGTCAAACCCGATCGGGAAAGCTAGTGGATATCCTTGGACAAAAGGAAGAAACCTACCACGAACGCCCTACATTTTCCAAAATCAAATTAATATCTGTCTGTTAAAGAAAAGAATGAGGACAAAGATGTGCGTATGTATGATGTATGTACTTGCCAACAGAATTTTAAGAAACCTTAAATTATAGCGTAGAAAGAAACCATTACGTGTTGGCAGGTGTGAATTGCAATGACATTGTTATTTTGCTACATGAACCTATACAACAACAGAGGAATCGATGAGACGATGGTTACTATTACAAAAATATGAAGGAGAAAAGGAGAATGATTGTTTGGACGTTAAGGGTCTTTTCGATAACAACTTTGATTTAGTAGCAAATTGAGTTTCCTAACTGTCGCTGTGTCGCTCAGTTTGATAAAATTCTCTTTTAAATTGCCCAATACTCGTAGATTTATATCGAAGTTATATTTTGCCAGTCACATAGCACTGGTAAATCTAAACTTAACTAAAGATTCAGGTAATTAATCTGATCGTGTGTGTTTAAATTTTTGTACAGATTTATATACCAAACAACAACCATGCATAAACCAGGCAGAGAGCAATTTAAAATGTCTGATTTATATTTACCTTGTTTGCATTCAAGTATTATTTTGTGTACTTTAACCTCTAACCTCAATATTGGGATCCACTTTTTTTTGTTAGAACATCTTTGTGATTTACAACTTTGGAAAATCATCCAATCAATTGGAGAATCGAATCCATAATGACGTTCTACATTCTTCACAGAAAGTTGTAAGTTTCAAACCTATTTTATTGCATGTATGTTTGGATCCTCATGTTGCTCAAAGTTCTACTTCTACGCGTAGCTTGATGGCTGTCTAGTTAACTTGGTTGCGTCGCTTTCTTTCTTCGCTTCATGTTCCCCTTTGAGTAAAAAATTTAAAAGCAATTACGGCAAAACAAGACTGTAATTCATTTATTTCATCATTCTCCAAGAGTAAGCATAATAGGTTCCATGTTTTCTGTAATTGATGGAAAACAAAAAAAACAGGCACTTTACGAAAAATATGCCGTTGCCGTCTTTACTACAAGACTTCGTAAAATGGCAAATGTAATTCGATCCTGCCGTTCAATTCTAAACTCCAACAAATAATTTTTCCTGTGCCGATGGAAAATTGTTCATACAGGTCAAATTCATTTTCTACTCTCGTTTTCGTAATCAGGTAGATCGTAGTATACAGACTTTATAATTGACTCATAAAAACTAACATCATCATTTAAGTTAATTGTATTATCAGTTGTCAACTTCGAAAATTCGTGTTCCGCGCAAATTAGGTTTGAAGACAATGCCATTTATATGTATCTACATATAATATTTGCTCAGTTATATATGTCTGTCAGAGACTCCGACAGAATATGCAGCATACAAAACACGTCGCTAGTATCGTGCTCTTCATTATCTTTCTCGCTAAATGTTAACACGGATTTCTTTCACCCGTGGCATTTCTGCATTCAAGTACTAAACCTCTTGTCGCAAATCCTTGCTCCTACAAAATGGCCATCCTTCACATAGTAAATTGTCACTCAATTTTTTCCTCATTCCCTCCAGCCGAGTCACATTTACGGATTGAGCACTATTTGAAGTAGTGTCCTACACAAGGAGAATACTTGTAGAAAAGCCACAGCAAATGAAGTGGCAAAAAATCCATTAACTACAACCCACCAGCATTTTTCTCTTCTTACACACACATCTGCAATACTACGACAGCTGTCAACGTTGAAAAAATACTGGGTTTTGGATCGTGGTGGAGGACGAGTACACAATATAGATTTGAAATATTTATACAGATTCCTATCAGCCATTCCCATAATGTCGGCTCTCATGTAAACCTTTTATTTTCAAAGTTTCCTTGTGAGCTTGAACTTTAATACATGATAAAAGAGCATTCTTTTCGGTGAAAGCAAGAGAAAAAGAGAAAAACATTTCTATCTTACCTGTCTTCATTTTTTGCAAGGAAATATGTCCCTGTCTGCCCTTATTTCTCTCTTGTTGAAGTTGAAAAATCCATGAAAACTTTTTTCTCCCATTTTATGCATTAGTATTCCCATAAAAACAACTTTTTCTACGCTGTCATGAGAAAGTTTTCGAGTATAAAGTTGACTAAGGTGCGCTATTATTGTGTACCTTGTAAGTTGTAGCCAACTTGTAGCAGCATATACGCTATTCACATCACAGAGCACTTCATATAGTGCAGTTATTGGCTAAGTCAAAATCAAACAGGATAATGGACAATTATGGCCTTCAGCTTTCCTCCCAAAGTACATACGAGTATCTTTTTACTTCAATGCTTTCACAACTCCTCTTCCTATACATACATATAAATATGTACATTAGAAAATCGTATAGGAGTCGCCCACATTTTTTTCAAATTCCATGTATGTTGTCGTTAATGGATTCCAGAACAAACCTATATGCATTTTGTGATTGGCAATGTCCAATTTTTCCTTATCCCTTGAACTCCTTCCTGAATAACACGATTAGCCAAAACCAGTGGACACTACACCATTCAAGCGCATAACATAACATTCAGATGGTAAAAAATAGTAATAACAACTCAGCTTGCAATCATCTACTATCACTGGAAGGAGAATTGTCATTTTCTGTTAGGAAATTACAGTCGATGGCATTATCCAGACCTTTGATGGAAATTTTACTGCTAGACTTGCAAAACCAGTGTGGGTTTGCGTGTGCAACGAGTTACATGGATAGTCAGCCATATAGTGTATGCATATCATACCGTTGTCCACTTGTCAACTTTCGTTGTTTCGTATTCCCACAAACCACTTCAAGTTGATCATGATAACGGGTTGTTTAGTTTCTCGCTAGAATTTCAGCATATGTGTTTTAGCTGCGTCGCATTTACTTCGCTTCGCGGATAATTAGTCTTTTGCTCATTCATAAAAGAAACCGTGGAGCTGTAGGAATTGCTGTAAGGAAATTTTTTTGGATTTTTTTGTTTTAATAATAGCATAATCACGTGTAATTAACAGGTAGTCGCGGGTGAAAGTACACCAACGTAAAGTTTACCTATCCACATGTACCATTCATCCACAGTGGAACCAGACAAACATGTATACGAGTTACAACCAGGAGGTGCACAACTTGGACTCCACCAATTTGTCCAATACAAAATACACACATTTCCTGAAAACATTTGACGGCTCACCGGATGATTATCAGGGAGGGAGAAGAGGGTCAAAATCTTTCTAAAGGATCTCTGATAACCAAATCAGAAAACGAAGTAAAGTTTTCAAATATTTTCTCTCCTAATGAAAGTCATGCGTTGAAGTTGCAATTGTTGCAAAAAACATCTAGTCTTCCACATATTGATAATGATAAGACTAGTGGTGTTGCTGGTGATAGTAGTGAAGTAGAAGAGGAGCCTTTAATCAATAGAAATAATAATGTGCCTAAAAGACGTAGATCGACTGATGGTGAATTAGTGCATGCAACTAGTACTAGAAATAATAATACTGGAAGGAAAGGGGATTCGACTGTAACGAATATTTTATACTCAACAATAAGGCATGGGCACGATTACGATAATCCCTCTGCCGATGAGACTCTGCACACTGGATCTGATTCAAAAGTAGATTATGACCCGCATGAGCCTTTACCTGCTGTAGATCAGATTGCCCTGAGACACGAACTTCTTAATAATATTCGTGCCATAAGTCGTGCCACTTACTTTGAGGATTTATACACGGGAAAAGTGAGACGAAATTCAGGGTCTCCGGAAACTGAGATTTTGAGATTGTTAGAGAATCCACAAGGCGTAGAAAATACTTCAACGGAACCTGCTCCTACAATTCCTTCAAAAGATGCAAACCTCAGTCGGGTGGATCGTTGGGTGAAAGAGTCATCGCAAACATCAGATGGTCATGAAACGGATGATGAGAAGACACAAACCAAGGGTACATCATTGTACCATCAATCCGTATGGAATGGAGATCAACCTGGACCCAAAGGAGGAATAAAGCGAGATTTAGGAGAAAAGAAAGGTGGGAGTGAAACGGAAGGGTCGTATTCCGAATCGGATGTTGAGACTACATCCGCCTATTTGCAACGAACTAAACCGAAACCTATTAACAAACCTAGCAATTCTAACAATTTTAACAGTAATTCTTCAAAAAGTTTCAGTAAAAATACCGACAACGCTAGTTATAGCATCGCAGGTGGTAAAGCTAATCTCCCTCCTGGAGTTGTTGTCTCAACCGCACAGTATTTACAGTCAAAGTATTTTGGCAGTCACGAGTCTGATTTGGGCTCTGTCGGAACCAACAACAAAAGACGTCCTTTTAGCTTCGGCAATAGTAGCCCGGATAACCTAATCCCATTGTCTTTATCGCTTCCGAATGTGGCTCGAAATACCAATCACGCCCCTGCTCTAGCTAGTCACACCTCCAACTCCTTTCAAACTTATACTCGTTCCCGTCCTGAAAATTTAAATCATTCTACATCAGACATTACACCGAGGCGTATGGATAGAGCTAAAAAACGCATTGTGAAAAATGACAATGAACAGGTTCGGAGAATGGTCCAGCAACCGGTGCGACAACCACTTCGTCCTTTGGAAATCCCAAAAGTCGGATTGAGAGGAAGACAGGACCAGAACGCTCCAGGAATTTATTCGAGACTGAATATGAATAAATGGGTGGTGAAGAAAATTTGGTTTTACGTCAATGGGGATGATCTTTTCCCTCGGTTCGAGTATCGTTTCCGTCAAGGCAAAGACATCCGGGATCTAGATCAACTCTTGGATATTTTGACTAAAAGAATTCCCTCGTTACCTGTCGGAGCAAGATACATCTTTACAATGGATGGGTACATAATACAAGATCTTGAAGAGATTGTGAATGAACAGTCGTATGTAGTGTCATCAATCAAAAAATTCAAGGTAAGGTAAGTGTGTATCCGTGTATGGGATGTTTTTTCTACTTTGTCAAGCGTCTGCAACACGATGGCCGAATTTGCTATTGATATTGCATTGCAAATTACGATATGAGTTTTTTTGCCCACAAATACTCTATCTCTAATCTCTATCGATTCATTTGAGTTTTTGCTTTCGTTGACCGTATACTGACTGCAATCTGCAAGCGGATTAATGTCTTGTATCTTTATGTAGTTTGCATGATTTTATTGCATGTTGGCGTGTATCCACCGTGATTGACTGGTCGCTATATTTGATCGTGTCGGCTTTATGTTCACAATTGCACGTTGAATGACGTAATTTGGTTCTACGACTTACAAGTTTTATCTACTAACCACAAAAACGTTTTGAATGCATCTTTCAAGTAGTTTTTATGACTTGATTCTAAAAATCTTTATACTTACAATATTGAACAGCAGCACACATTATTGAACAGAATATTACAATAGTTTGATCAGATACAACATTTCTTTCACAAGCAGCTCATCATCATAGCAGGTTGAAATTTTTAAAAAGTTGCTTTCCATATCGTGGGAAGTTTTATTTACGCAAATGGATTTAGCAGGTTCACAAGGGGTGTTGTAAGAGTCGTACCGATCTATTTGTAGAGCTTAGAGAATTTTTACTTGGTAAATTATAATTATGTTACTCAGAAATGGTTACTTATTCAGAAGTTTTACGGTTTACGGACGTCAGCAAAACCTCAAAATGAAACAAAACTGCAGGTTTGAACTTCTCTGTAGGCAAGTGCACTTAAAGTCAAGTGGCCATTCTAAGTAATCAATCTCAGTGCCAAAAGAACTTCATCAAAGCGAATGCAAAAGCAAAAAGGCACGTCAACCCGGAGATGCAGATTGAATGCCCTATAAAATAACAATCCTACTAATTTAACTAATTCATCACGTATACACTTAGAATAAGTTCTTCCTTGCATGCATACATTCAGGTATAGAAGCGTTCAGTGTATAATTAAAGATTTTGTAACAAGTTGGTTTGAGATATGCCTCCACGTATAGAAGATGCACCCTGCTGTGTGTGATGTTAATATTATTAGACCTCACAAACCAGGATATTCATTGAAGGACAATATTCGAATTTGTATTTCCACGTTTTAGATAACTGTAAATGTGCATTTTTAGAAGCTAGGTCCAAAAATAAGATTCCGATAAACCCACTCATTTTCAGTGAGCTAAAATTAACTCTCTAAAGTTCTTCGAACCTAGTATATAAACTGCCTGTAAATGGAAGTACTTATCCACTAATGGAAGTGTGCAGAATGATATTTAGCAAATAAACCCGACAGCCGTGAGTTCTTATCGTTAGTTTGAATTATTACATCGTATAAGGCGTGTACTTAACAGGATATTGCACACCTACAATTTTGAATTTGCGTCCTTCTACTGCATGACATGGCTCGATAATACGTATTGTACCTGAACCTGTATCACCCGAAAGGTGACGCATGCAATATGAAGTGATTAAGTGATACATAAAAACATAAAAAGTGACGCAATAACTCTGAAATAAACCATTCATATTATATATAAATATGTTAGAAGGAAGGAGCGCAGCAGAGCTGTAGATTTGTATTTATTGTTATGAAAACATGACTTAAAAACTGAAAGCCGTTTACGAGAAATGAAGATTTATACATTTTGACCGTTAGAATGGCCCAAGTGTAACTTACTTTTTAAAAAATACTAATAAACTTAACTTTTGATTAGCTTTCGAATATATTACATGATGGTATATGTTGTACTTTGAAAATTCGAAGCCGTTAGGGTTAGTTATTGTTACCGTTATAACGGTTTAACAGATTTGGCTCAGAAGAAATAGTGGTTAAGATTTAGATATAACGATTGGTGAAAAAGGATTTTTAAAAACGTTGAACCGTATAGATTTTAGAGCCAGGACAGACAGACCGACGTACGGAAATACCAATTTTATAAAGAGCCTGCGCTCCTTAAGCAAGGAAAGAAATTGTTATGTAGTCCAACAGAGTCCACAAAAACAGAAGAGAGCAATCGCAAACGCTTTGTTTGCCTTTTAACCCGTCGCACAGGTATGTATCTGATTGTCTGATTTAAATTCATGTCAGTCACAATTTTTTTTAATATTTGAGGACCCAACCAACAAGAACTAGCTGAGTAAAACTTGTGAATATTCAAACACATCGCAAACACGCATGAAATTGAAACAACAAATTTCATGCTAGCTTTGATTTCTTGTACGCACAAATACTACAGAGAAATACACAGAATTATCATAATTGTATGCAATGTCTTTTTTGTGTGAAATACTAAGGTGTATAAAACGTTTACTTAACAAGTTTGGGTGTGAGGCTGTGAGGTGGTGTAAGTAAGTTGGAAGATCCATTTTTATTATAGGTGAAGACAACTTTTGAACATTTGCATTTGAAATACCCCTTTCTTTGACCATCTGCGCACAGCCATGGTATTGATCTGCACGAATTATTAGATTCTCGTTATACTCGAAGATTTGCATTTTGAGACCTCTCTACGTAAAGGGCTGCATAAATATTTAGATACACATATACTTAAATATTTACAAGAGAATATATCGTCGTACAACTAGTTGTTCATTCCCATTGTCTATTTCCCATCACCTTCTATATCTGTTCACAAAGGTCGCGTGCATATATCCAAAAGAAGCCTTACGTATTCGAGATTCGCGAAGAAAATGTTAATTTCGTATGTCATGATAATGATAATGCTTTTAAAGTATCTTCTGTACTTCTCAGTTGAAGCTGAAGTAGTTATACTTGGTAATAGGACTTGGTAAACGAAAATAACTCGTTGTGCCCCCACGATGCAGATCATTTTACAGAACGCTGTAGATGTGCGTGCATAAAAAGTATAAATACACGGAGAACTTTATAAAGACATTTTCTTTTCGTGACTGAGGTTTCTTACATAAAAACTATTCCTTACAGTAAGCTATAATCTTAGGATCTGTTGAGTTGAGTCAATCTTAAGGTATAAAACTACAAACAAGTCCACCATGAGAACTGCTGCTGACATATACTGCTCCAACTACCACCACCACCACCTTCGTTCTTGTTAAAGTTGATCCCGAATCCTTCACGCCTTATATGCACGCCATATAACTAACTTGCACAGTACACAGTGATACTTGAGTCAAGAATGTTGTGTAGTTAGTAGTTTAAAAATTAAGCTAGTTTTTAACGCAATATATCATACTGAGAAATTATGGCTCGTCTAAAGAATTTTGTGAAAAAAATTTCATCCATTTTCCAGGCGCTAAAGTATGGAATTGATGCTCAAGGTGAAAACGAAAGCTATGAAGTACCAGAGTCACAAAATTATCAAGGGAAATTAGACGTAAACGGTGATAATACGTACAGGAGTAACAATAAAAGGGGATCTAAAGCGATTAGCAACAAGACCCGCAAAGGTCTCGACCGGAAATTATCAGCAAGCGACGGAAATCTCAATGTCAGCAATGTGACCAATCTGAATCCTCCAGGCCCTTTAGCGCTGCAAAAGTCTACAAATTCCTTGAACAAATTCAATTCTGATGTGCCAAAAGTAGTTGCACATGTTATTCAAGAAGCGAGCTCGCCAAGTCTATTAGCAAGACAGCCTATCAGAGTTATAAACGGATCCAGACCGTCATTACAGAGTCAAGTATTACTTAATACGAAAACGTCACAACCATTTGATGACCTTGTGTTAGATTTAGCGATGTCTGTGAGAATTCCCAAACAACCGCTGGGAAATCGATTGGAAACCTTGGCTGGAAGACAGGTAAATAATGATTCTGACCCAACTACTGTAAATTATTTGAAGATGTATGAAAATGAAGATTGAAGTGCTAAGGATATTAATACTTATTGTTTCAGATTCGTAGCTATTCCCAGTTAAGGAGTGAGTTAAAGGTAGGACAACGGGCGTTTTACGTTTACTCTGATAAAATTGCTGAGAAGAACAAACCGGATTTTGAACTAACACCAAGTGTTCGCAATGGAAGAGTCATTTTAAACCCACCAATGATCAACAAAAACCGTACTAAACCTATGGCAAAAGCGATACTGGGAAAAGTTGATTCCAACTCCTCTTCGGATGTTTCAGTAATAGCTTTAAGTCGTCAGAAAGGACGGAAAAAGTCGCAAATTCGACGGAGATCTCATTCACCCACACCAAGTTCTCTCACTTTGTCCAGACAATCTCATTCTCGCTCTCCTTCATTTTCTCGAAAATAAATATTTTTTGAGTTGAAATTATGAAAGTTGTAGGTTGCGTTCCAGTGCAAGCATTTACCTAATTGTAAGTACGAAATTTTGGTACACCATGGTTGGACTTATTGTTAGCTGCTTGTTTCTTATTTATATAAAATGTATACGAATTTTTAATTAATAATCCTCATTAACTTGCGGTTAAATGTCTAACTATTCTCTGGGCTAGGCTTTACAAAAAGGCTTAAATTAAAATATACATCACACATTACTGAATGTTCAGATTTTCCCAAACATTTTACACTGTATATTTTACCTACAACTTGTAAAATAATGAGGAGCATTTTTAAACAGACTATGCTGGAGTGAGGTAATTATGAGTGATATCCGAGGGAAATTATTCAATGCTCTGCTTGTGTGATAAAATGTTGGAATTATAAGGGTCGTTAATGATAACGTTTTATGATACGATAAACTATTTTTACGTCAATTAAATTCATACACGATACACAACGAGTTGCGATTAAAGATGAACTTACGATAGTGTTATTCAATACGTTTATTTAATACGTAACGTACAGGTATACCTTAAATAGCACACAAACGCATCGCATAAAATACTTTTAGCACACCTCAATACGAAATTAAGTAACGACTTAGTTCAAATTCTCTCAGCTTATATTCATACTTTTTTTACAATGAAAATGACGTTTATTCATAATAACTGTGCTATAAATTTAATCAACTCTGTACTGTTCTGAGATACAAGGAAGAAAGCGAACTTGCGCGTATTGCTTTAGTTCAAAATGCATAATAAAGGTACAACTATTTAACTAGATTTACTTATATGTAAGTAATTTACTACAGTTTCTCTCACGCAGTAATTCCACCAGGACCAGATAAAGATGGATCAGACATAGGTGAATCGCCGTTTGATTCTTTACATAATATTAAAATGGGTCGCTGGAATCCCTTCGCATGATGAGGTGTCCCAAGTGTTTGAACAAACGTAAATCCTACCTCATTAACTAGAAAGTCCTGGAACTGCTCAGGCAAAAATCTGATGTTCTTATAATTTTCGTTAATTTTAGCCTGCAATATATAAAAGGAACATATTTTATATTTAGATTAAAGAACGCAACATCATTGATAATGTGAAAGCCAGAAATAAGCAACAATGAGCCAATCATTTACCGTAAGCTTTCGTTTCCTGTAATATGAGCTCCATTCTTGTGGTTCCAGAATTAGCTTCCCACCTTTGCGCAAGTGGCAATATATGCGTCGGAAGAATCTCTTTAAACCGTCATCTCCAAAGTTTAAATGAATCCATTTCGTAACGCTAAGGCAGATGACAACATCATACTCAGGATTTCACAGTTTCAAGTAGGGTATCATTACTCAATACATAGTTTTCCTGTAAATATTTTAAGTACACATCAATTAGTAAACGTAAATGAATTATTATGAATGTGTGATACCCTCTTTTCTACAATAAACCTACCTGGGAAAACATCACATTAAAAGGAAACTGTTGCGGTGCTGTACCAACCCCAGAAGGTGGTTGCATAGCTCCATAAATCATGGGTAAACTGTGTGGGAAGACTATATTTTTATCACTCGGATCATAGAAACTGATAGACTTCATCCTTTGGCCGAAAACTTTTAATCTCATTTTTCTGAACATTTTGTTTTCCTTTTGCAGGATTTCCTTTCTTGGAAACACTTTGATTTGAATTGGAGGATGTATTGGAAGTATTCATAGATCCTTGTTTATCGCAATTTTTCTTATTATTATGACGATGGCTATGATGATGATGGTGATGATTACGTCTGCAACCGGGTTGAGGAATAACTGGACTCACAATGGGATCTGACTTGTGACGGAATCGCCGCCTGTAGAATGGTTTCTGGAATACCGCACGCCGTAACGACATTTCCTGATGCCTATGTGGTATTGATGACATCATCTGCATTCTTCGTTGAAAATGGGGTATTTCAGGTCTTGGTGGAGGAGAAAATGGCTCCATCAGATGACTTGGTGTTGCCGCATTGCAACAATAATTCGTTAGTGACGGTGACTCGAACGGTTTAACTTCAAATCCATCTTCGGGGTTCATTGTATCAAACACGTAAGGTGATGGAGCATAGCTGCTACTTAACGGAACGTATTCGCTTGACTTGCAAGGGTAAACTCCAGCCTGCTGCTGAGGATTTTCTTCCGAGGCATTCTCAGTAACCAATTTTGAATCTTTGCTACCACAATCTAATTGTAAGTCATTCCTCCCCACGACAGGCTTCTCCGGAAGGACATTAGCTTTCTCATCCTTTGGGACTAAATTTACTTTATCATTGCCATTTTCGTTTACTTGAGACTGTTCTTTAGACGATTTTGCCTTTCCGATTTCTTCCACATTCGACTTCTGTATATTTTCAATTTTACAACTTATAGCCGAATCTTGAGGATCAATCGATGGTACCGAAATGGGTGGAGCTTTCCTTGGTACCTTCGATTCTGGAGGACACAAAGCGTTTTTTTCATCCTTTTTGTCTTCTTTAACTTCATCTTCTTCGCTTGTTTCAAAGGATGTTCCCATCGCAGACAACGTGCGTTCTCGTTTCCTTGTTTGTTCAAGATTAAGATTATTTTTATTCCTATCTGCATCGTCTTCGCCCTCATCGATAGCGTCAGTGCTTGCGCTACATTCGCTCTCTGTTCGTTTCCTACCATGTCGTCTTCTATGACGATGTTTCTTATGCTTTCCAGTTCGAACTCCAGCAATTATATCAGTAGGATTTTCAGTAGGTACTGATAAACCGAGCGGATCATCTGGATTTTTTGGAATGAAAACAGGAATTTGCCCCTGACGATGGGAAGGTACAGGCAATGGAGAAGATTTTGGAGTCACCTTGTTTACTTCCGCATTTACTTTTGCATCTGCTAAACTGGCTAAATTCAATGGGTCTCGAATGTTTCCTCCAAGAAGAAATTTCGAAGGAAGAACTGATACCTGACGCCTGAATCTGTTTTTCTTATATGGAGGAACGTAAGTTCCATCGCTGTTGTGGATAGATTTTTTCCTTTTCCTGTGATGAAATTGAGATTTATTTTTACTTCCTGCGTTCCCGTTATCTCCTTCTCCAGATTCTTCATCTTCTACGTAATGCTTTACTTCTTCAAATGATCCATCGCCTAAAATATACGTAAACATTAAATAAATTAGATTTACTGTTTTTTTCGGGTGTGCATTATGCATTTCATAATCATTTGCAACAACAATGCATTGATAAAGCTGCACATTTCTGCAGACTTTTTACGAAATATTGAAATTATATAATGTGCAATAGTGCTTTTGATCTTTTTAACCGTGTTTAGGTTTGAAAATAAAAATAAAATACATGGCCATCAAAGTGTTCATGAGTTCATGGGCATTATAGATAGGCTATTTGGCTATTGCTATTATTCAAATTTGCACAACATATAAATTTATGCTTTGTATTACGTAATATCATGTACATACATATAAATACAAATACTTACAACATTCGGCAAATATGCAAAAATGGACATTAATAAGTTCACCCAGTCGATAAAAAAACATTATGAATATTCAAGCACTTAAAAATCCGCACATTTTGACAATGGAACACGAATAGAGTGCAAACATGGACATTAAAGTTCGCCTGTGGTTGTATGAATTTCCTAAAAATCAGCACATTTTGATAACAAAACCGAATTGGGTGAAGTGAAGAAAAAAAAATATTATAAAAAACCCCAATCCTCTATGCATAAATGAAACTAATGTTTTACCCTTTATCCTTAAATTCGTTTATTTTCATAGATAATATAGATTTGCACATCCTTGCATTTTGCACTTTGCACACTGACTAGTAAAAGTTCATTGCATAAGCATTGCAAGTTTCCAAAAAAAATCATACGAAGATTGGCATAATATGCTTATGTTTAATAGCCCCAGTCAGTTTCATGTAATTTCATAACTTCACAATCAATTTAATACTCATATGGAGGTCATATGTTTTTTAAAAAATACAACATACCATCTTCAGGATTCTGATTTTCAATCGGTGGATCCGAATCATGTCCGCCTCCTGCAGGTCCCTCCTCTTCAAATTCACGCCCACCCATTTCCTCCTCATTACTTCTATTCCTCCCATTATCATCTCCTACAGTCCGATGGCCAAATGCAACTGCTACGTTATCAGCTGCAAACGTTTCCCCTGACTGCACGTGCTGATTGCTACCACTACCTTGGAGGTCTCCCTCCAGCAGACCGGGATTCAAAGCTTCCCGCACTTGGCTCATAGCCAGCTGCACGGACCTTTTTCCAAAAGGGGAAAAATACCTTCCTTCTATTTTGACCTAGGTCACACCCTTCTACCAACGTTATCCTCCTTTCCAACCCCCTCCACAACGTTGGCCTTGCCCTCAGTTGACTTGTCAGTTGAGTTAAATATGTATATATTTAACTTCACACTAGTAACTATCCTCGTAGTTATATTATATCGATTCCCTTTTGCTTTTTTTCCTGTATACCCATACACCAAGATATACTTAGGTACATATATCTCAACTCAAAGGTATATCTTTAGCCAGAGAGCTATTATTGGTTGGTCTCTGTGTATAAAACCCTTTTCGCCAGCAGCCCTGCCTACCAAACAACGCTAAGCCTGTTTTTTGCTTTTATCTTCGCCTCTCTCTGCTCCTGCCAGACGTATAGTGCCTACTACACCTTTTTTCCTCTTCTCTGCCTCTCGCTCTCAGCTCAACTCACCACGAACGAATGTGGCAAACTCACTCGTTTCGTTTACTGGGTTTCAGTGCTTTTTTCTCTCCTTTTTATCTCTCTTTTGCTTTACCCTATGCCATGCGTCTCTCCGCATGCATGTGTGTATCCTATGCTCTCCTCTTCACTTCTGTTCTGTGCGGCAGGTCTGAGCTGAGCAAAACTCCATCCAACTCTTCTGGCTTGGCCAACCTCGACGACGAGCAACTTCTTCCTTTCTGCCTGCACCCGATTGTTTGTGTTTACGTCCATTTTTCTCAATAAAGTGTGTGTAGGGCTGTAGTGTATATGGTACGTTTACTTCTTGCTCCACATAGGAAGAACATAGGAAGAACATTGCATGCACAAGGTAGTAATAATAGTAACGTAGAGAATAGTGGATGGAGTGGAGATATGCCTTTTTACAGCAGTGGCAATTTGAGAGAACGTATAAGTCTGAGTATCAGTCGGTTCGTGTTTCTCTCGCTATCTCATAAAAGTGAGCTTTTCGGCACACAGAGTGTGCTATGCCACTTGCGAACAGCTACTTGCTGGGGAAAAAAAGAGGAGAAGAGGAGAGAATGAGATTCTGACTGAACATGAAATGTGTGTATATCCTGAATCCTAAAAGTCCTCACAAAACGAACAAATATCCTTTCTCGTATGCCTTCTTTCGCTGCCTTTATCAGCTCGTAGTTGTGTGCTGCACACAGGAGCTTTGTGTCATGTAATATGACTTGGGAGTATGACACGTAGGGATATTTTTCGAATATCAATGCTGCCACTGTTCCCATCTTCATCTTTGGGGATGATAGCTTATGTTTCGTATTTTTGTCATATCACAGGGATATAATATTGATGGTGGTGATGATGATGATGAATATATAGAGTATAGAGTGTAAGGGAACAGGGAACATGTTTGTGTAGAGGAAACCCGCATGATATTATGTGAGTGTATAGTTGAGTTGTTGTTCTACAACTGCGACTTCTGCAGGATTGTAAATATTTTTTTGTATTGTACATACGTATAATATAAATATGTATGATATATTCTGTTAGTTTTTTTGTTCAATACACATTACATCATTTACTCATCACATCACTAGCTCATGTCCTACTCTTGTCCTGTGTACAGTAATAAAAATGATTTGGCGAACAAAGCCAGTTCAAATTTTTTGTATTTTGCAAAGTTTTCAATGTATTCATGACACACGAAGAATACTGACAGGGATGTCTTGTAATAAGTATATGTGTTATGTGAAATCCCTAAAAAAATCAAAGTCAGGAGGCTATTATGCTACTATAATGTATGTATACTATTATAAACCAAGTGCACAATATGAGACCACGTAATAGTTACAATTTTACAAAGAACATAGAACGGATGAGAGTAGCGTGTGTGTATTATATTATGCCTTGCAGACTTGAATTTAGAAAATGAACGCGCAGTGTAGGGGAGGAACAACCCAGCAACTAAAACGCTTGAACACGTAGCCGTGTAGGCATTTCTGATGATGGTATATTATTAGGTTGTTGAAAATTGTGAATGTGGATATATGTATGTGGAATCCACATTTTGTATTAGGTATATAGGTATGGTATGCTTAAGTTGAGCACTCTATTTTGCTGCAATAATGCTAAACTAATTTTTTGAGAAAATGATCAACAATTGAATCACAATTATTTGCACAGTTTGTATTTCGACTCAATTACTTTTTGTCAAAGATGTGTTTGCCACTGTCGCTTTCCTCTTCTGATATCTGAGTTCATATATCACCCAAAAGTACATTTTTCTGTAATCAGAAGAGGCCATATTCAGTATATGAAGCACGGTTTATTGATAAGGAGAGGAAGGGTCATATATGTATAGTAATAATAAGCTATTTGCTGTATGAACGGCTTTGCAATATTATAGTTTTCTCCCACCATATAATGATTCTCTTTGCACAGTTCTTTTAGCAGCACAAGAAGCGTACATGGATGTACAACTCAGTACTTAAAACAACTACAATGCATCTTGTACACAGCCTCGCCCTGAGAGTTCAAAAAGTTGGTATCTCCTTCCATTTCTGGACTTACGTACTTCCTCCCCCACTGTAAGAAAAATGTGTTCTCCGTTCTGTACACGTAGGTACACAATGCTCTCACATCATCATGCAAAGCAGCGTTTTTCTCCTCCAGCTTAAAATTTTTCTAATAATTCTTTTAAATTATCATTTACATCCTGGGTAAATGTACTCACGTCAGCATTTTGTAATGTAACTTCGGAACACCTCGAGGTTTAAAATTAATCCTGGACTATGTTCGTTAGGTCAACATTAAAGTGTTGCCACTTGACTGTATGACTTTAGTGTCTGTATTTGTATTAGAGGAAAAGTCAGGTTTCAAGAAATATAACTACTTTGCATTTTTCAAACTGTTTGGTCTGCATAAAATTGTAAGCGTTGTGTAACTTTATAAAGTAATGTATAGGAGATTTTATGCGAGAACTAAAAAACGTAAACCGGACTGTTTCTTTTATGTGTACATTTATGCTAACATACTGTCATTCGTCAGTTGCTTGATCTGATCACACTTGTTTAGCGCATTTGTCTTAATATTCGAAAAGATATGAAAATCAACACTGCACTGCATAGATATACTGTATAGATATACTGAGAGCGTATAGATGGATATATGATATACCTATACATCATTATTAAACTTATGTGCATACGCTTTGCGTATGGTGTGAACCTCATTAGCAGCACGTCTTTGTCTACTTTAGCGTAGCTCGTCGCTGCTGCAACGATGCATTCAACGTTCCAGTTTTCTTGAGTTGCATGATATGCATTTTTCCGATTCGCTAACTTCATATACAACTCAAGTCACAATCTCACAATTCACTCAGCTCAGCACATCTACAGCCACTTTTTACATTGGTGATACTGGGGATCTTTCAATCTACCCATACTTGCAAATTGCAATTGCAAAATATCTTTCGCACTTTGAAATGGACTTGTAGTTTTATGATGTATATATATAAATGTTTTATTAATTATTAGAAAAGATTTCCGACTTCTTCATATTTACTAAGATATTTATTTACATGATAAAATTATGTGCTGATCAACTGGATGAAATTATCATCAATTTGTCAGCATTAATTTACTAATATCTGTTTTGAAACTCCAACAATAACATTATTGACTTCAAATTAAAGGATTTCCTGGAGGTGGGTTTTCTAACTTTAGCGTAAGTAGCGAAGGTACACCCTTTCACCTTAGAACAAATAGTTTTGATCATGGATAATGAATATGATTTATCCTTTGTATTCCTTGCAAACAAAAACAACGTGTATTAGCAGACAATCACTTTCCAGTCGTTCGTATACTAAGAATCGAGAACCTAAATACTTAAATTGGTGAGTTATGTTGACGAAACGAGTAAGTGTTATTTATTAGCTCGCAAGAGTTTTTGAAGTGCGAGCTTATGAAATCGTCTGCGCCGTCTGTGTGTCTGTGCACATTTTATTCGCTTTTTTAACATGAATTTGTGTTCTAAGGTCCAACAGG
>JAHZNA010003315.1:0-34267 GCA_027743935.1 Sinodicranocentrus sp. ZH6
GCAAAGTGCACATCGATACAAGTGATGAGCATGAATATCCATTAAATGCTTTTGCAACTCATCCGGCTTCCCAAACAACTTCAAGCAGCTTTGACATCCATACTCCGTACTAGTAGATAAATAATGGACCATACTGTGATTTTCAAGTTGTTCCTCAGACGTAAACTCGCTGTCACACTCTTCGCACACAAACTTCTGTACAACCTCCTCCAGATGACTTTTTAAATGAGTTCGGAACGACTCAAAGTCTGAAAAACCGGCACTACATTGACTGCAAAGGAGAACAGGCGCTCCAACAAGTGACATGATAGGATTAATGTTATTATTGTTGGAGTGTGCGGCAGCTACAGCTGAAGAAATAGATCTCATTTCAGATGCGGAGATAGAAGTCGACGAAGCTGCACACGATGTACTAAAGCTACCACAGCTATGCATATCATCTTCACGCTTTAGCTTTTTTGCTGCAGATACCGCCGTATGTGACAACCCACTTGTACTCGAGGACGGCAACTCGGAAGATTTGCTCTTCTTGCTCAAGTCTGTAGGCTTAACTTGAAGCGGCTCTGGTGAGCACACCTGTTGAATCAGCAAAGAAAGAAAAAAACTTGTGTTTACTTATGTACTTGTTGTACACACAAATCTATGCATGCCCAACATATTGTGAAAGAGGATAAATGGTGAAGGAAAATGCACACATTGCAACTTCCTTCTTTCCCTAGCTTTACAGGAGAAGACGCTTTGGGGCATTTTGATACTGATGTGGTACTTATGGGGTGAAAATGAAAAATGAGATGGGATATCTATACCTACTCAAGTATAAGTAAACTCACCGGCATTTTACTCCTATAATGTCCATTGTTGGCATGAAACAGCATAAAATGTTCTGCATACAAAGCACTATTGGGAAAAGCAATTGCACATTGTGCACAAAAAGCATTCTCTTTCGCTTTCGCCTGAAGATATCCACTTAAACTATGTACGGTGATGGCATGCTTATGGAGAGAACTCAAAGTGGGAAACTTCATTGTACAGAAAGTGCAAGGGAATCCATTTGGGGATGTGATACTGTCAGGAGATGCAAAACCGGAAGGTGTTGGTATTGGTGAAAGGTGATGTGGACTTTCTCCCATTTCACCGTTTAGCAATGAGCCTGAAAATAAATATAAAAAATTCATGTAAACATTTAGCCTGACTTATTCATAGAGTTTTTTTTTCATCAATGAAAGTCACTGGCCACTGACCATGAAAAGCTTGAACGTGAAGTTGCAACGCTTCCATCGACGTGAAGCAATCCTTGGTGCAGTAAATGCATGCCAACTTGGGCATCGGAAATGGTAACAACATATGATGTGGATTTAGATGATCAGGCTCCACCGAACTTCTAGCTTTTGTGGACGGGGAAGACGAGGGGGTTTTTGGTGATGCAGAAAAGCGCTTCAGGCTGATTATATCTGGCTTTTCCGGTGTGGTTGAACTGATCGGTCGATGGTTTTGCAGTACATGAGCCTAATCCAAGGAAGAAAAAAAATCGTTTCGTTTTAGACTAAATGACAGGCTAAGAAGACCTAAATGTAAGTCATTTTCATACCTGGAGATCTTCTCCAGTATGGAAGGTTCCATTGCATTGCAAACATCTATATGCACCAGGGCTTGGGGTACTATGAACAGACGACTCTTTTTTGTGATTTTGCATATGAGACGTAAGCGCAGCGGCGGTGTTGTAGCCACGATTGCAAACCACACATTGGTAAGGCTTCTGATGATCATGAGTCTTCAAATGGATCTTGAGATGATCACTGTGTATATTTCATACAAAAAATAGATATAGGATGCGGCTCTACTTCCTTTATAAATAAAATACAAGAAGTTTTGTGTTGATATTAACAAATCAAATTACGTAATTATAAAACCCCTTACAGCTTCCTAGTCAGCTATCTTGTATCCGACTCTAGTCACATATCGGAAAACTTCATACTTTCTCTTTCTCAGCTTTCCCTACATCTCACCCGTGAGCACTTTTATGGACACCAGGAAGAGAGTGTACAGATGCGGAAGGAATGAAATGGAGTGTGCTTAGTTAGTTGGGGCAAAGTCAGCAAAATTTTCTTTACCATGTGTCAACCATCTCGGGAAGACACAAGGGTCTCGTGACAAAACCAGTCTTAAAGGATGATCCTAGTTGTTTTTACAAGTCTGACAACTAAATGAATTGCTTAGGTATGTGGTGATAATGCACTCTTCAATCCTGTAGTTTACTCGTTTGTGACATAATCAGGAAATTTTTGACGTTTGCCCCTCTTTAAAATAAAACAATGGTATCTCTTATTGTAAAACCCTTGAAAACTTAAGGCGACGTATTCGTTTCTGCGATAAGCTTGAGGGGTTTTGTCAAACAACTTTTTATGATAAATTTGTGAAAAATGACTAACACTTTGAAACTAACTGTGTAATTTTTGGAGGCAACTACTTTCCTTGGTAAGACATTGATAAACCAACAAACCTTCTTTGAGATAATCTTTTACAGAATCTAAGACGATTAGCAGGAGTATGAGTAATGCTTCACACGGAATGGAAACGTAAACGGGTTTTGTGTTGTAAAAAAATGTTAAAAATCTAACCTATTTATAATTAACACTGCCATTCTTCTAAAATAAATTCCTATCCTTTATGTCTCGTACTTTAGCTTACAATACACCTATCTCTAATTAATTTCCAATAGAAAAGAGAAGAATGTACACCTTACCGAAGTCAGCGTAAAGGAATTCCTTTGCAAATATAAACTTTCCATTGTGATAATCACACTTGTACTAGTGAAACTTTCAATAGGACAATTTATTTTATCATCACTAAATCCATTCGAGTTGGTACAATCAGCTCTAACTAGTAAATTGCTTTATGAGCCCAGGTCTAATCTACCTTTGACTCGTCTCCTTAATGACAATTAAATGTGGCCAGTTGTTACCTGATATACAGCACATGATGAAATGCAGGCTAAAATGTCTTGTACGTATAGCTAACATATATTTTTAGTATGCCAGCTTTATATGCTAGTCTAATTAGAAGGGGCGCATTCAAATGAGTACAAAAGGTGCTTATTCATACCTGCTCGTGTTTCTTGAGATAAGACAGTCGCGGAAATGCCTTCTCGCAGAATTGACAAGCGTAAGGGGTGGAATCAGTAGGGCCAATAGTGAAACTTATCTCTGCATCAATCCCATCCGTTGCAATACTGTTGGGTGTCTCACACGAACTTGGCGACAATGAGATCCCGTCTTCGTCCGCTGTCTCCGAATTCCAAGATAAGCTAGGCTCTGTCCCCAAAGTGTCTGTAATACATTTATATAAGAAGAAGAAAACATAAAGATTAGGATAAATCATGCAAGAATTTTTTTGACTAGTTTTGCATATTATGGTAAACATCAAAGCCTTTAAAAGAAACAGCATAGATGTTGGAGTGCGTAAATGTCGATAGGTTGGTATGTAGGAGAAAAATATGATGTGATGAAGTTAATTTAAGTGAGTTGAGCCTTTTATATTCTTATCGAATGTTCCTTATCATTATTATTGCCACACACAATGTAAATCTCTATCTACCTGAAATTTCCTTCGTAGCTTGAATCTTTTCTATCAGTAGCTCCAATTTGCTACTGTTTCCTTTGAACAACATAGTTTGTCTTGGATCATGCCTCCATCCAAAACAGTTTATTCACGACACTCTTTAATCACACAAGTCACTACTGCCAGAAGTTAATAAAGGAAGACAGTCTTGAATTCAAATCACTATAAATATTTTCACATCACAACAAACGATTTATCAAAGTAATATCAGGAAGCCCCAAACGTTCTCCTACCTAATCTCTCAACAAGGCATCAATTAGCACGTGCTACAATTCCATTTTAAGATCACTCTAGTTTCCACTGCCCTCTCAGTATTCAGCGTCATCCTAGTGAGCAAAATGATTCCAATAGTTTTTCCTCATATGCCAAATCTCTAGTTTAGATTTCACTCGAACAGGTATAATTGAACTCACGCCTATTCACAATTTTCAGTCTCATTAGCTCAATTCCTTGACCGGTAGCAATTAACACGTAATTTACTCAGAACTAATTACGTGAACGCCTAAGAAGCCCATAAACTTGATAATTCCAATGGATCACAAATTCACTCCAACTCAAATAATGACATGTAGGTATACATCCACAATTGTGACTCATTTCCTTTCCCAAGTCACATTACTCAACCCTCTGCACAAACAATATGGATCCTATCATGCACATAATTTTTTCTTCCACAAAAGTTCACATAAGATTCCAATATTCTTAAGAGAACCATAAAGTCAAAAGTTGATGATTGAGAGAGAAGGTCAAGCAGAGGAATAGTTACAGTAGAAATGTACACAAGAGGCTGTATTCGTCTTGTGTGTCATACTCCGACCACGACCCAGCAAGGACTAAGCGGATAATCCACAAGGGACCACGTCCTTACAGCAAGTCCTTCACACGCAAACATACGTACACACAAAAACAGAGTCAACATATATATCTCCTAGTAGGAAACAGTTAAAATCCCTATTCCCGGTATTTACTCCAGATGCATCCTTCTCCTCACACACACAACCTCACTGACAACTGGAGGTCTTAATAAGAATAACGATACGCAATAAGGATCACAAAAGACTTTGGGTTATGGTGTTGGTCCATATTATGTATATTCCACTTTTCCTCTTCCCCATTTTATACATTGCATTCGAACCATTAGAAGGGAATGCCTTGTGCAGGCTCCAATCTATCGATAATCCGCCGACCCAACCAACATATAACAATATAAAACCTCTGCTGGGATCTTCTCCGGATGGTAGGACCCTCCACAGAAGCAAAGTGAGACTTGAGCTCTCCAGACCTCTCTTTTTCTTTTTACGTTAGTTACAACTCTATTTTGCCTTTTTTTTCTTAAAGCACAACTAGCTCAGAGAAGCCAGGAGAAGTTGAGACACCCACCTTAGTCACTTGCTTAACCACACTTTTTCTCCTGTACACAACGAAAACAGAGCTGTAGAGCAACTGATTGTCGTGATGCTGAGGATAAGGAGCTAAGTACCAAAAAGAAACCTGATAAACGTATATTTTCTGTGAAAAAAATCCCAGAGCACATGCAGCGCTATAGCTTTATACATACTGACTTCCCAGAGGTCCTGGTCCTACAATAAAAATGCAGTTTTGATCTCACGGATTAGCTAACGTAACATAGGGGTAGGGAATGCATTGTGAGTACCTACTAAAGAGAGAGAGAGAGAGGAAAATACATGCAAGCAGAAACACACAGAGGTTCTAAATGACGAGAGAAAAAACTACCATATATGTGAGAGGAGAACCACTTGACTCATCATCACATCACTCACAGCTTGTGAGAGCATATTTATACGAGAAGTTGCTACTATCCAATATACATAACTTTTAGCTTTTTTTTCGAGAGTTCCACTCTACGAGATGAGAGAGCACACACGAACATTGCACATATAACAATCACCCTTACCTCCTGCGGCACGCTCATCTTTCCTTCTCAATTTTTGTATTGAGCTAAACGCAGTTCTAATGCATCCTCCTTGTGGTAGCTTTTCCTTTGTTTGGATTTTTTTTTCGAGGAAAATACAATGTTGAAAAAGAAAAATCAGGGCTTTTATGAATTTCTCAAGCATGGAAAAAAGAGTAGAGGATATTGTGGAAAATGGATTTTGTAATCAAACAAAAGTTCACTGGATATGTTTGACTCATGGAGTCATTTAGATTAACATTAATTTGTCTGATTTTTATTGAGAGCTTTTTAAAATGCCGAAAATGGAATTAAGTTGTTTGATCTCAATGCCGCTATGTATCAGCTTGCATAAAGGTAGTTATAATAGTTGTCAGATACAGTGTGGGTTTATTCCAGTCAGTCAGTGACAATGCTAATCAAGGTCCTGATGAGCTCGCATTTCAGTGCTCAAGAAATCTAGTGTCACAATTTAATGCAAGCTTTTTTCCAAGCAGTCTGCATGTCGTCTTCTCAATTGCCCACAAAAGCTATACGATACAAAACGATTGAACAGGATTCGATATATATAGCAAATTTCACGTCGTATTTTTCATATGCAGGGATGCCAAACGTCCAAAATTACATAACAAACGTGATACAACTGTTCATTCCCTTTTTGCTATCTGTTCCCAATAAAATATTTGGAGCTATCCGTATTCTCCACTCTAAACAATGTCACTCCGAAGGACTATGACCTAATGTTAAAGTCATAGTTGGAATTGCAGAATTGGAAAAAATGACCTGTTCAAACGGTATAGGTATATCGGTCTAGAGTCTAGACGTAACTCAACGCTGGTTGATTTAAAGATAAGGAATTTGATTGCCTTTAAAAACTTTTCCAGACAGCTCATACTAATGCCGTGCACCTCACATTAGAGAATCTTAATGCGTATTTATGTGATGATGATAAGATTCATTGAATTCAAATCACAAAACTATCCCAACCAATAATATATATGCAATATTTTTGAGGAAAAATTGAGTATTTTTTTTCGCGATGCGCTTTCCAATCCCTCCCAACATTAGCAACCTCATGGGTCACAAAGTCACACATTGTCTCTCACACATTGCCCAACACCCTGAAGCGATATTATGTACAGCTTTGTAAATCAACGTGACACGTGATGATGTGACTAGATAAGCGTGAAAAAACGGTTTCAGCGTAACTCGAGGACAGTTTGAAATGTCATTTGGGAAAACCACAAAACTGTTATTGGCCCTGCTTATACTTGATCTATCAAACTCAGTGCTTTGAAACAAGATTGAAAATGCTGAGTAAAAATCTCATCATATACTTTCCTTCATATCTCTCAATGCCCCAATCAACTTCTAGTCAAAATAATAGTGATAATTTGAGACTTTGTAATATTACGACCCCGAACCTGGTGACACCATTACAACCCAATTTTTTTCTTCCCTACCTTCATGAGAATTTCATCTTGACTTTTTCCTCAGGGGAAGTGACAGGTGGAAAACACTCAGCTTTTCGTTGGCTCTCTCCGTGCTCAGCTCTCAACGCGGATAATTTCTGACTAACCACAACGAGCACAAAATATAGGGAATATTTAGGAAGGTGATGGGATGACGGACACCTACAATTTAGCCAAGCGAGAGAACGAATAGGTTGACTACGACCCTGTGACAAAATTGGAGGTAGTCATGCCATACTCCCACAGAAATAAGGAGAAGAGTTCTCCCATTCATTGAATCATGTGCATGATCAAATTCGCAATATCTTCATGCATTCCACTCACACATATATCTCTCATCATCACTCACACAATCCAACCGAAAATTTTAGGTTAGTAAGTGACGACAGGGTACAATGGGCAGGATGGCATGCACCAAATCAAACAGGCTTGAAAAATAAAACATTGACGTTGACTTTGATTCAATGAATAGAATTTATATGGAGGAATGTAATTGATCAAATTATCAACTTTAGGAGACGAGCAGAGACATATAAGTTTTTTTTCCTCCCACAGAAAAAAACACACATAATATCCGTGTGTGTATGTTTGTGTGAGCAGACAAATCAATATTCATGCGACCACGAAACAACCTGTGTATGACATTGAAAAAGCCACATGACATGATGAACAGGACCAAAAGGCATGGTGCGTTTTCAACTCTGGAAAAAAGTTACTCCA
Source organism: Sinodicranocentrus sp. ZH6 (assembly GCA_027743935.1). Taxonomy (NCBI): domain Eukaryota; kingdom Metazoa; phylum Arthropoda; class Collembola; order Entomobryomorpha; family Entomobryidae; genus Sinodicranocentrus; species Sinodicranocentrus sp. ZH6. The sequence continues at coordinate 7,723 of JAHZNA010003315.1, forward strand.
GTCAAACCAGCCAGAGCACCATCACAATTTATACGATCACACAAATTTCACCATTGCCCCACAAAACATCACACCTGAGCAATCATATCCTGCAAATGCGAAAGCCTCGTATGAAAAGGAAAATGGTGATGGGAGTCCTATGCAAAGGGGAAAAGCTATAGTTTTTTTCCACATATTTATTTAGTTATACATAATAAAAACGGGTGAATAGAGTTGAGAAAATAAAAGCCAGGATGTTCAAACATTACAGGGGTTTTATATGAAAATAGGAGGTAGGCAGGTGGTCATTGTTGTACAGCCAGCATTATCATCCTCATCATCATTATAATAATAATAATTCCTACAGTCCCTCACCGTCAGCCACCAAAAGAGATAAATGTATTTATAATTCCCAGTCATTCTGTATTACTCCACTTCGTGCGTTATGAAATGATGAGGATGAGGTGACCCTCAAATGGAACAAACACATGTCCTTCACCAACAAACAACGAAACAAAACGGTTACTTTTGCTAACGTAGAGGATCCATCAGGATTTTCAACTATTATTAGAGAAAAAGACTCATTGATGATGCTCTCTCTCTCTCGCTGCATGACAGACAGGAACTTTACTATGGGACAGATACATCTCCAGGTTGGAGTGCGGAAATGCCATTTTATCCCATTCATTTCTTTTCCCCAAGAGCGGAAGGAGAATCACCACGACTGTTCTAATGGAGGAAAATTGTCGTGGGCAGTTTAGTCTAGTCTATCGGATAATCTACCTGTTCCACACAATGCTGTATTCAAATGTCTCCACAATACTTTGCATGATGAGATAACATAAGCTACAAGGACAGATGCTTTTACATCATCACACTTTATAAATCGTGTCATTATCTTTCATTCTGTGGAGGTCCAAGCTCCAGTCAAATGCTTCACGATGGCATGACATCCCTAACGAAATTAGCCAACTTTGAGAAGTGATTAGAGAACTTGAATATTGTTAAAGGTTAGCAGTTATGAAATTGGTAATTAGTTGTCACTTATTGACGTTGTCACTAATACGTGTTGAGATTTTATTTTCAACGTCGATGATAGCAATTTTCTGTAACCTTTAAAACTTCGGTGGAAGAACATCTTCGGTAGTGATAGGTTTAGCATCTTTCATTTTGCATCTTTGCTGGCGTTCAAGCTTTACTTAGAATTAAACCTATTGAAGCGTAAAATTATAGGGAAAGCTTCCCGATGACCACCTGGCTGACCACCTCTACCAAGACAAACACGTCAAGACCGCTACACGACAAAGTTTTAGTATTTTTACAAAAATTTGCCGTTGGCCTTAATGAAACTGCTTCTTTTCCGAGCAAACATCACGAAACGAGCTCATTCAAAGAACCACAGTGATATCGCATATTATTATTGTCACCACCAACGTCATCGATCTGTGCACCACACACCAGCATGAAAAATTCAAATTTAAAAAAGAATTTGAATGAGTAATGACACGTCCACCCACAATTTGTCCCGATATATTTACAAAGGGAAGAAAAAACTCAAAATAATCCTCTCTTCATGATTATCACCAACCACCAAAAATAGTCGTTTTCAACAGCTATTTTTTGTATATAAAATATTTTATCGTAAAAATATTCAAGGGGAAAAATGCGACAAGGGATGAAAATCTGAATTTTTCTCGCCAACTTTTTCTACGATGACACGTACTCTTTGCTTTTACCACGTAGAGCGTCATTATCAAAAAAAAATATCTGAAAGATGTTGTGAGCATGTATCCACTTTACAAAACAAGCCTCCTCATCCAACGCACGTTGATCTTATTCAAAGTCTTGTTTTTTTCAATGATTTTTCATCATTTCCTCTCTCTCAGGTTTATCTAGATGTGAAGGAGAACAAGTTGTCGCATCGTCTCACGTCCCTCTCTCGTTTTGTTGTCGTGTAAGGTGTGTACCTTCTCAGTTAGTAAAACCAATAATCGTTTTTTTATATCCATCATCATCATCCTCCACCACCATCAAATCATTTTAAAAGCGGACAATGGCCGGTGTGCTTTTTTACAAAAGAAATGCAATCACGCGTTGAAATTCATATTACAGCTATCTAATAAGAGCGCAATGATGGGGATGACGATGTGACTGAATTTTTGTGGATTTTTTCTTAATCGATTTGAGAAGAAAAATGGATATATATTGCGAAAAAGAGTTGCATCCATGCAGACATGACTATGACTTGTGAAATAAGAGTGGCCATAATATTGGTATCATCACGTTGGGTGAGCTCTCATTAAGTTTCAATGAGTAGTCTCACAAGAACAAAAAGAACTAAGAGGACATACACCGTTGTAGGTAAACTGAAACAAACACGACATATCCTTTCAAAAAAATCCTCCAAATCGCTTGATCATGCATAAATAAACGTTTTAAAGCGGATCAGACCACGTACGTTGACAAAAGATGAAGGCAAAAAAAGATACTTAACACCAATATTAACCGTCGAAATCAACAACTCCAACAAGCATCATTATCATACTCACACCTCCACTCTCATATGAGCATTGGGAAAAAAGGAAAATCATCATCATTCTATATTGAGCAGGAAGATTGATATTTTCCTCTCCAATTTTTTTCTCCCCTCTTGTCTATCTTTTTATTGCTACAAATTACAATTTTCTAAAAAGAAAATCCATTTTTTTTCTTCTAGCGAATTAACATGTGTATATACCCAGTACCATTCTATGATGCGGTGGTAGACGGTGGCAATAAGCGGAAAATCATGTCTCTCGTCAAAGCATCAATCAACACCGTCACATTATCAAGTGGTGAGGATTTTACATTTAAGAAAAACGGATCTACGTCTATTTTCACCGACAAACTAATATTCCCAACCCGCCCGTCCTCCTCTCAACGATCAAGCTACTGAGCATGGAGACCAAAACATAAATAGTTTTTTGTCAAAAAAAACTCACTCCAATTTCAATAACAATGATCAAAGAAGGTGTGTGCGTGTGTGAGGTGATGTTTAATGATGATCAAAGCTTTGTCATACACTTTTTGTCGAGGTGTTGTTCATATTTTTCAACATTTTTTTCAGAAAGAGGAAACCACGGCGCGAGTTTATGAGCCCGTGCTTATTTATTGCATGTATGTATTCATTCATGTGTGTGATCCGTGAGGTGGTTTGGTTTGCTTTCTTACATACATTTAACTATAAGAGCACCGTATAAGCACAAAAGCCTTGTTTCTTCAAAGGGATAAAAAAGAATACATAAAGTGACGATATATATCTTTAGTCTTAGAGAGCTCTTCTTCTTTGAGTGGAAAAGGAGGTGAGTGAAAAAAAATGCAATTCTTAAAAAGGAGACAGGAGTAATAGTAGATGAAGTATATCATCTCGTATACTTCTAGAGACGTCGAATGTAAAAAAGAACAAGAGTCAGCCAAGTGTGATGAATTGGAATCTTGTTACGCTATGGACAGGAGAGAGGATCGTGAAATTATGTTGCTTAAAGGTTGCTCCTCTTCTCCGCCTAAAAACTTGACTAGCATACGGTAAACAGGACCGTGATTCTTTTCCTCAAATATTCCCCTCCACAACCTATATATCTTTGGTTATTCCTCTCTACTATCATTCCAAGCTATCTATCCTTCCACTTGATCGTTTTTAAGCCGACTTAGCAAAACACTCACAAATACAGCTCTACCTTGTCTCAAATGTGCTCTACTGAAAATGAAGGCGAAGATAGGCAAACACAAAAAGTCACCGTATGCCAGCATAATATTTTTCTCTTCCTTTTGCTCATCATATCTCTTCCCCGAATCTCCCCAGCCCTCAATAAAAAGAAAACTAAACAGAACAAGTCATCCATCCGTCTGCCAGTCGTCAATGGGATATTGTGTGCGTCTTCTCTCTTTTTTAAAGACGGATTTCGTATTCTTGACGAATGCGTCATGCGTCCCAAACAAATATACATGAACTTTGGACAACGAGCAAGCATATCTTCATAAATAAAAATAAATATTCACAAGGAAAACAAAACAAAAATGGTGATAAGAATATCATTTGTTTAGGGCTTCAGGGGTTACTATCACTGTCCAGGAAGATGGGCGACAGATTTGACAAGCTTAGCCTATATGAACTTGACTAAAAAGATATGCATGGATTGTCGAGAAAAAATTTATCAAATCGAGAACAATAAAGATGAAAAAGTCACTGATAGTTTTTTCTTCAAGGACCCTTTTTGCTGACTTTAAGCCTGATAAAGTTCCCAAATCCTTTTCCTCCTCTATCTCGTGACCCATTTTCATCTCAAATTCCAGACCAGAAGCGAAAACCAAAGATGCTACTGCTCATCCAGATACCATTTGTCATACAACTCACTACACATTTCCAAGTCTCAAGTTGAGAAGGAAGACTGCGAAGGAGTCTAAAAAACTAACAAATTGATGGGCACCTGTGGTAATCTCTCGCTTCTTATTATGGTTGACTGACTGACTGATGACGAGGTGATTGAAGATAATATCCTCTCAATACAGAGCATCACTTGGAAATTTGGAAAGATATTGTGAAGAAAATTCCTTAAAAATAGATACATCTTAAGCCTGTCTCCTCAAATATTTTTGAGTGTGGTCTTTCCACTGGAAACTTTTATAGATTCAAAAATCAGATTTTTTAAGGAGACGACCCTTTTAGCTTAAAAAACCAATCAATCATCACAGCCAAAGGTTTAGATAAATTTTCCCCCTTTAGTTTAAAAAGTCTTAAAGGGATGTGATCTCAGGGCGATCTTTTTTTACCTGTTTTCTTCTTCTATCTACTCTCTACCCACAAGAGAATATGATGAACCATCATTCCTTAACGAACTAAAACTTCTCAGGTTATCTGTCACAAAACAATAAGGTACCTTGGGACTCAACAGACCGCATACTTTTTTGTCGTGAGGTTTTCAAAAAGGGGAAAAAGATGATTGAGCACTATATCGCCGAGTAATGATGAGGATACGATGCTGAGGATTATTACCTGGATAAAAAAAAAACTTTTTTGTGGTGCAAGTGGGTGTATAAATATAAACTGAGTGTTTCATTGTATTCTCTCGTGTTAAGTGAATCTTTCTTAAAAACCTTACATTTTTCCCGTTATACGTGACAGGTCAAAAGATGAAAACTGAAGATATCCATCAGCATCCTTGACAAGCTCAAACTTTTTATTTTTTAGGCAAAAGCTTGGTAAATTACTATAAAAGGATGAGAACAAGTTGAAAATTGATATTTTGATGGAGGTCCCCACATCATTAGAAACATAGAAGAAATGCCATCAAGAGACCCCATAACAATCAAAAGCAGTCATCGGCAGCTACTGTGAAAAGGGGAAGGAGGGAAAGGGAAGAAGATGATTGTAAAATGGATAAAATTAGGGTCTCCATCAGTTTTTCGGAAAAACAATGCATAAACAGCAAGAGTTGAGGAAGGATATGGAGGCATCATCGCTCACATCATCATAATCGTCATAACGTCTCCGCTTCACATCAGATTATATACAAGGCATCATCCTGTATTTATGCATAAGTGCTGCTATACTTGCCGTGAAATATAATAGAGATCAAGAAAGCAAGAGGATATAGACAGGCATCCAGAGGAGGAAGAAAATGATTAGACAGAAAAGCGGTAGCAGAGAGGGTCTGCCGTCTTCGTGTTCAAGGGATTCCATAAGAAGATCATCTTCGGCTTATCATCATCACCCCATGACGCTACTGTATATGAAATGATGCGTGAAAACAAAGGACCGAGAGTTGCTCCACTCGCTGAAGATGATAAAAAGAAGCTGGTGGTGTGGTTGGTGTTCTTGAAGAAAAAAGCCACAAGTTTTATAATATTCCAAAGAGCTTCCTCTAAAATATACACACATATAAATTGTAAAGTTGTAACGTTCCATTAAAATCCAACATGCTCAACTCGCATTTTTTCATACATCATCCCCCGGAGCTTGAGTGTAATAACGCGTTAAAAATTATTTTCAACTGTCATATGTTTCAAATAAGGATGATGTGGCGATGATGTGGAAAAAGTTTTTAAATATTTTTAAATCCCAAGAAAAACAAAAGGGGAGTAGAGTTGCATATAAGACAATCAAAATTAGCGTGACGAAAACCCTTGCCATATCATATCCGATACATTGAATATGCCATTTTGTGATTGAATCTTGAGAAGAAAAAAATCGTCTCCGTAAACGATTATCCTTAACTTGACTGGAGAATGTTGAAAAGAGGATGTGAGCTTTTCAAGGTGTGTAAATTTTTCTTTTTTGTCTTAAAAATATCTCTCTTCATGTGCATCTTGATATATATATATATATATATATAAGATAAAGAAGTCTTTGAGCCGGAACAACTATGGTGGTGGCATTATGTGAGCTAAGAAGATTTCTAGTGAAAAAAGGATAAAGGGGAAAAATCAGTGAAGAGTGTCAGTCATGAGGCATCCCTATCACCCACGTTTACTCCCATATATTAACTTTGGGACTTTTCTTCTTAACTCCTCACTGATTTTCAGATGGAGGATGTGATGATGAGGGAACTCTATGGTATATCGTAATCGCCAGGCGTGTAATTACCAGAAGTAGGAAACTTACTTCAATTCAGGTGAAATAAATGCACCTGACAGTGACACAAATCACCCTAAAGATTTTTCTAAGTAGCGCTCTCTCTCTATCTCCCTCATTGAGAGAGAAGGAAGAGTCGTAAAAGTCAGAAACCAAAAAGTCATGACTTTGAATAAAACCAGTGCCACTCGCCTTGGTGGTAATGACGCTAGTGATGATTGTTTGTGGTGGTCATGATGAGTTTGCTATCGTTATCGTCATCAAAAGAGAAAACAATTAGTGGGGTAAGCTAAACTACACTCTTTTGGCTAATCAGCTTCATCTGACTAGCCCATAAAAGTTAAGAAAATGAATGGCAAATTGATGGGATTACCATTTCGAGAAATCATTGAATGGAACCGTTTTCACTAGGTTGTAAATTTTTAAAACTCATTTAGCCCCAATCCCCCATCCTCCTTATAATTGCCAACTGGCATTAATTGCTTTAAAGGATAATCAACATTTTGGACTAATTGAGGAATGGAAAAGGGTTACGTTATAAGCGAACAGTAGTAAAAAAATATACCCTATCCTTAAAATTCTCTTGAAGGGCAATGTCCTTTTCATTGTCTGTTTGAAATATTACGCGAGCATCATTGTGTGCGATGATGCAACTGAGAAAATTATCTCTGGTCCACACCACCATATTTGTGGCTAATTTGTTTTGAATCAACCCTTTTAATGAAGGGACGCGTATACAATCACGATTTGGGATGGACTCTACAAAAGAAAACTGAGGACGGAAGCATTGAAGGATATCTCACACCGTCTTTGACCCATATTATCCCAGCAAGCACACTCTCATAAAATGAGTGATGCGTGCACATGTCATTTTTTCCTCAGTAAAATCCCAATAATAATCTGGTTCGCGGCTGGAGTTATGAAATTAACTCGTTCACCACAGAAGTGCTAATACATTCATTCAAAATGGTTATAATGAGGAGGGCTTCCTTCTAATTACCGTCGTCACCAGCTTCATTATATATCATTCTTGCTTTGTGATTAATATTGCCTCATTCAAATCCCTTTCTTCCCAGTCCAAACTACAACCATATCTATATGAAAATATACATAGCCAGCTGAATATCTGCCCATTGAGAAAATTAGTCGTGTCATGTTGAAATCATCTTTCACGTGAAGCGTGTTCATTTCCCCATTTCACACAGACATAATCTATATTCACTCTCATGATCTTTGCCTGTCGTGTCCCATTTGACCAACACTTTACGTCACACTTTCAATGCCTAAAGGATTTCACCTCTCATTTAGGCCGAGAAGCTTTATTTACAGGGAATCCATGAGCTACATAAAAAACTCCCATGTATAAAATCCTCTCTTTTATTTTGGATGAAACTGGGTGATGTTTGTAATGACTTTTGCTGATGATGTGGAGTGGGAGGAGGACAATGGGACTTTTGTTGGGTTTGTTTTTGGAAGAAAAAAACTTTTCGAGAAACGATTAGCAGAGGGGATAGATGAACATAAATCTTTTAAAGTATTTTTGTAGGTAAACTTCAGCAAACTTTGATTTATACATTTGGACTTGAATCTAATACTTGTAAGTGGATAAACTACAATTTTGATTTTTCACGTGCTCCTTTTATTCTAAAGTATCTATACCTTAACCTGATTAGATAAATTTGAAATAATTAGTTATATGGCGTAAAAGTTATCACTTCAGTTTTCAAGTTATTCCATTCTACAACTTCATCTTTGACCATATCCTCTCCACCATTCTCGGAAAAGTTCATCGTTTCATAATCAACCAAGCAATATACCTAACATGTTCCTTTTTCTTGATCCTCTTCATTCATTTCTGTCTTTATCATGCTGACTTCTGTCAAAAATCGGAAACAAAAGATTACTCCTAAATTCTAATTATAACCAAATGCGTGCATAATTCGACCCAGGACTCTTCACAATAGGAAAGTTGCTCAAGCAATGAGCATAATACAAAAAAAACACTGCAAAAAAAATCCATTCTTGGCAACAAAACTCTTTCGTGCTCTATGAGATCCTTTTTTCTAGCCAAAGATCAACCGTTGCATCTATTCAATTTTTTTCTCTTTACTTTGCATGAGAAACCCATAGCATGTTACAATTCTTACAAGAATGTCCTCCTGCATGTGGAGAATGCACGGTTGCCAACAAAAGAGAAAACAAAGGATGAGCAGAATTCACAAGATATTCAGTTGTTTTAGAGTGGCAGTGGTGGTGTGATAGTGTTTGTGAGATTCTTGCTCTACATTCTCATCATCATCGTTATAAAGTCAAAGTGCTCACTTTAAAGTCAAAAAAGTCGCTAATAATAATTATAATTATAATAATACCAGTATCTAAAAAAAATTGCAGAATTACGTGTTATTTTTTTATATCCCCTTCACCACATCATGACATGATGACGGCCAAAAGAGCAACACACTTTTCTCATCCTTTTTTGTCGTGATCAGTAGGACACAAGAGGGGGACAAGGAGGTGTAAACAAAAAGGGCTCTCTCACCGCGTTGCGATACGCATTCTTGTGACACCAAACAAAGCAATCAACAGAGTGCCTAGCTTTCTTGCAGAAAAATAATCCCATCTTACACACACCACATACCAGTCTTAGCTGTGCAGCAGTAGCATGGCAGCTCGAGGTCTACATCGTTTTACTCTGTGAATGACTTGAATGATTGAGAAAAAAAAATTGAGAAGAGAGAGAGAGAAATAATAAAATTCTGCGAATGCAAAGCACACATAGTTGACATTTGAAAAGGTAATCACAGTCACACAGCTGATATTTTTGATTCATGTCGTAGTTCACGCTGCTTCTCCTGTACACTTTACATGCAAATTTTTTTCCCTTGTCAAAGGACAGGTTTACTACAATCCCTATAAAATGGTCTCACTTCAAGAAAAACTTCAAAACTTTTTATTCCGCTAATAACAAGAAAAAAAATTGAGAAGAGAGAGAGAGAAATAATAAAATTCTGCGAATGCAAAGCACACATAGTTGACATTTGAAAAGGTAATCAGAGTCACACAGCTGATATTTTTGATTCATGTCGTAGTTCACGCTGCTTCTCCTGTACACTTTACATGCAAATTTTTTCCCTTGTCAAAGGACAGGTTTACTACAATCCCTATAAAATGGTCTCACTTCAAGAAAAACTTCAAAACTTTTTATTCCGCTAATAACAAGAGGAGAGGATTGTAATGGGGGTAATAATGTAGGGAAAATATGTGACAATTCTCTGTTGTCGATCATTATTATTGGTGATGTGAGTAAAGCCCAGAAGCAGTTTGGCCTTCATGTGATCCAATAATCTAATCTCCTTGTGGTATCTCTATTTTTATGCGGAGTGACGTGTGCATAGTAAAAAAATGTAAAAAAAAAATCTGCAAGTGTGCCTCCTTTATATTCTTTTCAATATTAAAGCTTCTTATAGCATAGATGATATTGTAAATGTGCATTGGGCCAAAACGCCCTGCCCTTCAAATGTGACTCATTACTCAGGGCAGAACATTGAAAAAAAGTGAGGGAGCCCCAGCAGAGTGATTCCTTTTGTTGGAGAATATGTGAACCTCATCCAGCTCACACACACTTGTGCAATATATCTGCGAAAGGGTTGACAGCAAACAGAAAAAAAGAGAGAGCGTGTGTACACCATCATATTTTACATGACAAGTGCAAAGCGCCTTGTGGAGGTTGTACACATCGCTGGCTCGTCCTTTTCGCTCATTTTCTCGAGCCTCTTGTTGTTCTTTGCCTTTAGGGAGTAAAAGCAAGCCAACAAGTTGTCCTTTTCCCTTGGTTGCTTGAAAAATGGCAAAAAGATTTTATTTTTCTGAATATTTTTTTTCATAATCCTCATTACTTATTATCACTATTGATATAATATGTGTGTATGTGTGTGTGTATGTGTGTGTGTGATCTCTCTCTCTCTCCCTGTGAGATGAAGATATGAGACCTTTACGGGATCCATTTTTTTCTACCACAGCAAGACGCATCAGGTTTCACACTAACTTCTCTCGCCTGCTTTTGCTCTTTGTATTTTTCTCTCCCCTTTTCTATGCGACTCTAGAAAGAAAACGACTTTTGCCATCTCAATCTCCTTGACATTACGTACACATCACATTCCTCACTTATGTCGACATTTTTTTTCTCCTTTTGCTGGCTTTTTTTTGTTTTGCCTGAGAAAGAAAAAAGGAGCAGAAAGGGAAAAACACCTTATGAGGTAAATAGAGATCACTGAAGGAATGCCATTTTGGAATGAGTGAGTAAGACACAAATTGTTTCCCTTCACCTATAAAAGTAAATAAAAGCTTTCCATCATCATCTCCACACTGGAACCCTTGAAGAGGACAGGTAGGGAGTCTTGCAGGATTTTCACTTGATCGTTTTTCTCAGACTAGAAGAAAAAAATGTGCAGGAATTCTTTCCCATTTTTACATGGAAAACATGCAAACATTACAAGGTACGTGATGTATAGTGCATCATATAACGCTGAGCTCATATATAGTGACAAGCATTATGCAACATAAATGGTATAATGTGAAGCATAAGTCATAAGTCTGTATTAGGTTATATGGTAATCGCTCTTCGTTACAAAATGTCAATAGTGAGTAAACAGGGGAGCACAAACAATGCCACAGACAGAGAGAGCGCACACACATGCACACTTGTAGATCTTTTTTTTCCTGATGACTCTGTTTAGCTTCGTGTGAGATGTTATGAGTCTGGTTGCCTTCCTCTTGAATGGATTCTTTTTGGGCAAAGGCTTCAAAAAGAATTGCCCTACCGCACCTCATCCTACTGTGCGAGGAGGCATATTTCACCTTTTAAATATGAGATTTGGACAGGGGAAATGAAGAAATCCATTAAAGGACTCCCATCACAACCACAGGTTGTGTGGGTGGCTCTCACAGAGAAAATGTAACTGCTGCTGTGTGTCTCTGACTTTGTCGTTTAATACGCAACACTGTTATGCACGGAGGAGCCCCAGGTGTCAAAGATTTTCTTTGAGAAAAAAATAGTCCCTTTTTGAATACACACACACACCATATATTTATTTATATAGATGTTCTCTTCATCTTCTCCTGAGCTTCCTTCCTCTTCCTTTTTATTATTACTTACTTTTGACAAACCTTTCCCAGAAATAATGACATGCCTATTGACTACCCACCAAAAAGGTTGGCTTCCACTTGACAAACCCAATAAGGCATAGAAGCACTTTACCTGAGCACAATAGATATGAATTGAATGTGGCGTGGATTGCATGACTGACTGGGTATTTATCCTATTCTTCCGATCGACTTTTTGATCTCGGAGCACACTTGATAAAGCCATTACACAACAAAAGCTCATACACTTTTTTCTTCCTTACGACAAACTCTCCCAGCTCTAGAGATGCATATGGATTTTGAGAACATTAAGATAGCAAGAGATGCATGGCCATTTTCTAAAGTTACAATTGCTCATGGAGTGCGGTGTCCGCCTGGAATTGGACGTTTTGTATCAAGATGAAGATGATCATGGTAGAAAAAATCTTTGTGTAGAAATGAACGGACATGGAGGTAGGTTGGCTGGGCCCTTTTGTTTCCTGTTATTGCCATTACCATTTTTCCAGATTGTGTAGAGGCATACAAGAAAGACGAAAAAAGGGCTTCATCATCTTAACAGCCCCACCATAAAAGATGACTCAATCGTTGTTTCCTTCTTGGAGAAGGAAAAGCATGAATTATAATGTCTTCTTAATGCTTCTACCCTTGAGGCAAAGTTGATAGGAGAGCGAGGAGGAGCCCTTATATTTTTCACTGGTGTCTTCCTTCTGCCTTGTGATTAACCCCGGAGTATTTTTTCTAAGGAAGCGCCTGCTTGAAGCCTCGTTGAAATAAAAAGTGGAAGCTTGAAAAAACAGGCGAAATGCGGTAGGGCTTGAGTAATAACAGTGTTTTCACATGATTGTGTGTTCTAAGTTAGGTACAAGGGGTAGCTCTGCTCACGCGAGATGAATTATGACTTTATTAAATCCAACTGACTCCACTGCCGGAAGGGGTTTTCACATTGTTGGGGACAGTTTATCATGAAGTTTTGTAAGGGCTGATTTTTGGAAGATTATTAGCTCGCGAACGTGTTAGAAAGAGAGCTAATGAAAACGTTCGTACCGTCTGTGTGTAATCGATGCGTGCACTTTCTCAGTTTTAATTTGTTTTAATTTGACCAATGGGAATTTATGTCTTTAAAATGGTTCTACGATATAAACGCTTCACGAAATTAAGCCACTTCGGAAAAAAGGCGTGTTACGTTGGCGGGAAAAGTCTTGCATGTTAACCGATTACATCAATTTTCAGTCGTAGCCTAACCAAATTTAACTAAAAGCTCGACTTTTTTAAAGAGTGACAGTTGTCCAACGGCTTTCTGCTGTACGCGCTACCTATTAATTGCTATTTTATTTTCCACTTTGTGAGTTTTAATTTGAAGTCTCGCCAAGCCTAATTTTGCTTCGCATTAATAATTAACGATCTGCTTTTGATTACCACTTTTCTCAAAACACGAACATTCACAATAAGCCTTTCTTTATTAAATTTGTTAGCCTCGTAAAAGTTTGTTTCGCAAGCTACACTAACTCGTTTGCAACGGTTTATTGTTATCCGAATTTAAGGGAAAATTGCGAAATCCCTGTAATAAATACTTTGCCAAGCAAAATTCTTATTTTTTTAAAAGGATTACTTACTACCATCAATCCAAGTTTACAACGTGACCATAAACTTGTCTATTTGTTTCAAAAGCAGATACTAACATGGGAGATGGATGGATTGAGTAATGTTATGCAGACAGAGGGACACAAGGACTCCTGCCAAAAACCATTGTTAAGTAACAGACCAAACGGTCTTGTGCCGACAAAGGATTATTGCTTTTCAATCAAGTCAATAAAAGCATTCCAGTCTCCAGATCAAGTGCAAGTTACAAAGCTCACATTCAACCTCGTGACAGTGTTTGTTTCATTCGTAAACTCGTAACGGATACCAAAAGACCCCGACGAGTCCTAGGAAGCCAGCAGTTTTCCCATTCCAGAGGCGCAGTTCCGCCACACGCAATGTATATTACGTACTGTAATTTTCCCTCAAATTATTTAATACAAGGAAATCCAAACATTGTACACTTGTGATATTCACACCAACTCTATTTATCAAATCAGACTAGATTCACCGTGAATCCTATCTGAAAAATAAAAGTGCATTATGGGCTGTTGGAAACTTGTGAGAATGGCAGGAGAGCTTCCGAGAATATTTACGCTTGGAGGTGAAGCGTTACATCCGCACCCAACTTCAATCAGTCTCCCAGCCTATGAGCTTAGGGAGAAAAACACGCGTATACAAAGTGTACTAAAAAATTATGAGGATTCGTAGAATAATGAATTCCATATTCTGATTTATCCCCAACGGCATCCTGTAACTTATGCCTAAGGCCAGTAAAAATTCGAAGGTGTCTTAATTCACTCTTTTTTTCAAGGCACTTCTGCGTGTTTCCAAATCATTAGTTAAGAGCTGTTGTAACAAATCTACTTTTTCACCCCAGATCTAATGAGCAGATAGATACAAATGTGGTTGATGATATAAAAAAAACTGAGACAAAAAAGCTGTTAAAAAAGGGTTAGCTCCTAGCTGCTGATGAAGCAGAGTGAATATATATAGCAGAGTTGAAATAAGTAGCTTTTTATCAGACACCCGCATAATCATCAATGTTCTGTAGAACAAATCCCTATGATTAATTTCTTCCTGACATTCCAATATCAAGAAGGGGAGTTTCTTACATTTCAAATCTTAATTAGAAACCTACCCACAAACGGAAAAACATTTCAAGATAAAAAATACATAAATAGCTTCCATATTATATTCCTTTTACAAATTCCATCTTATGATTTCTCCCATATTTCTTGCCACAGAAGTAAAAAAAGATGGAAGGATATGATAATTGACTTTATACACTTGAAAGTAGGGAAAAAACATGATGTTTGAAAATTGATTCGTTTTAAGGATAAAGCTTTACAGTCCTTTCATGTCTTTTGTTTTTTAACCCTTCCATCAGACATTCCCATGAGGATGAACCATCTAATGGACCCAATCATGGTGACTTTGCCATCACCACAATCACCATCATTCGGAAAAAGCAGGGATTTGGATTTTACACGGAAGTTTGTGGGAGAGAGAGGTCCCAGCCCTTATGCTAAGCTTATTTCTCAAGAGATTTGCAGTCCATTTAGTTTTAGTTTTTCCCTTCTTTCTCTCTTTTCTCAGCACTTGGAAAAAAGGGATGGAGGCGATTTTGAAAAAAAAAACACAGTAAGACGTGACATGTGGGTTACTCTCTGCTCTCATTTGTTTTTCCACTCCCTGCTGAGCCCCTTTTCTACATTGTCAACAAGTCAAAAATTCATTCCGTCCAATCCATAATCCATAGAGCAACGTCCATAGTAAGTCGAAAACAGGAGACCACATCCAGGAAAATATAATCTCTAGTGGCCAGTACCAAAATGACCTTTCACATTTTCACGGACATTACATACAGCATAAGATAATTTTTTTAAAATTCTCGAATCTTGTTCAGGAAATATGCAATGCTTCTTGTGTGTAACACAAGATGAGAAAAATTGAAATCTTCAAAAAATGTATGATGCTTGAAAAATGAAGAAAAGTACACAAGATTTGTAATAAATACATATTGTAATATTAAGAGGGATGTGTAATACGTGCATGACTAGAAAAAAATCTTCTTCAGAAGTTTAGAAGAATAGCAGTGTTTACTTAACTCAAGTAATGTAGGTGTGGAATAATTCTAATATTCTTTGAGCACTCTATCCCGCTTGTATGGACACATTTGCAAAGAAAAAAGACTCACCTTTTCCTTCCCCCAACAATAATGCTTTTTTTCTCCTTCTCAAAAGCCTAAAATTATGAGTAAGGTCAAGTGGATTTTGCCCAAGATGGGTGAGAAGGTGTTCCCTCGTGAGGTTTATTTGAAAAAGTAGGCATTTGACTTTAAAATTCCTCCTAAACAACAACCACCCGGAGTATAAAAAAGTTTTGAAGTGAGGAGAGATATTTTATAAATTTTGAAAGGGAACGGATGTCCATAGATGTTTTTGTTAAACGATCCTCCTGAATAGGTGCTTACAGTGTGAATAGACCTTTTGACTGGAAGGTGAGAAAGGTGTCAACTTTTCATTTTCCTCAAGTCCTTAATACATTTTAATCGGTGGTAACTTGAGAGTGGATTTTATATATTTTGACTTGAAACCTTGTGGGCGATTTTATGGTATTTATTTGAGTTGTGTAGAAGCAAAAAAAAGTGAGAAGAGAGCAAGAGGGATATTGAGAGTCCCAAGAATTTTTTCTTCTTCTTTATCCGAGTGAAAAGAAAAAAGAGAAAAGTATTAAAGTAGAAATGGGAGGGCAAGCAGGCGGACTTCTTCAGCCTCAAATGTGGTCACAGCTTATATATCTGTATATATGTATATAGCGTAATATACCTAATCTGTAAGATGATAATATGGAGAGTGATTGCAGAAGAGTCAAGATGAAGAGATCTCTGGTGGTGGAATGAACACACGTAGAGTGCAAGACTAGCTGTGAGAGTAAGAAAGGTTGTGAAAAGCACACAATAAGATGACTATTTTGTCTTGTTCTTTTGCCATGTTGATGGTGGCGGACCCAACCCTAGTGTTTACAGTCAAGTCACTCATTCAACAAAAACTCATCTCTCATTTTCCTCTTTTAAGGTCTTTATAAAAGGGTCCCTCTGATATTTTTATTGCACTTCTTTCACACTTTTTCCTACTCTCCTTCAGCTTTTGGGCTTGTACAAAACAACAAGGAATGGGATGGATATATTATCTTTTTTCTCTCCCCTGGATAAGAATGGTAGAGAGTTTGGGCATAAAGTAATATATAGGAAAATCCACATTGTACACAAATATAACAAGTCCACCCAAAACCTGTAAGAATTGACAGGAGACCGTTGCTTTTGACTTGTGAAGAGGTACATTATTTTTCATTTTGAAATGACGACCCCACTCTCTCTCTGTTATATAAGAGAGGGAAGACTGTTTGGATATATCTAAGAGAAGTTGTAAAAATCCTGTGTAAAATATTGTGTAAACTTTGCGCTAACTGGTTGTGGAGAACATCTTGACAAATTCGTCAAGGATAATGGGTATAAGGGGCAGAACAAAGGGCAATTGTTTATGATGCCAAAATGCTTTTTGTAAGGGCTGAGCAGGCCAGAGATTTTGGTGAGAAATACTGGATATTTTTACTTATTTTTGTTGGTTAGAATTTTGTGGGATATAGAAATTAATAATTATTCAATGACTCCAGCCAAAGAGGTTTTGTAAGCAGCCATTAAAATTACAATTACAATCACAATATATAACCAACCATTTAGTGTTTAAAATACCTACTACGGATATTACTTACTTTTAATTTTTAAAATTAAACTGTTGGCATTGATTTGACACACAAATGAGACTCGCTTCAATTATTTTAAAAAATGTTACCATCAATAATTTTTTCCCTACATCACATTTACAAGCGTCTGGAAATGTAAATTAAGCTTTTCATTAGCCCATCTTTTGATGCTACTCATAACTACCAATTTGAAAAGCTCACGTTTTCCATTACAAAATCCACAAAGCCCAGCAAAAATACTCAGCTTAAATTCATTCAACGTTGAGACAGTTGCACAAACAACTGCAATCGCAATCCTCATCTAATAACCTTTCCCGTCTGTTTCCCTGTTTATCTTCATATCATCCATCTGTATCTTATTTCCGTCTTGTTGTCCCTTTTTCCTCCAATGATGATGATGCAAGACGTGCAAGCTCTCTCTCTCTCTCTCTCTGCAAATACTACATATATGGATACATATTTCATACCCGGGAAGGTATGAGGTGAAGCCAAGGAGGAAAGCAGAGTCCCAGAGGATTTCCTAGTGGAAATAAATGTGTAAGGGAGTTGGATACTGCCCCACAGGACGAGATTATCTTTCCCGTGCACTTTCTCTCTTGATGTCTTATTTCTTTATGCTTCAGCCTCAGCCTCATTCTGTCTCCGAGAAAAGAGCCCAGCCATCACTTCAAAGACATTGAATATTTCATACATAGCTAACCCGCTTTCCCCTGTCGTCCTTGTACACTTTATAATCTGGGGAAAGTACACAAAAAATGGAAGCACTCTCCACTACTCCTTCCTAGTACCACCCGTGTTATATTCCGTGATCACCAAGAAGGAGCAACCCGACGGAGTGAAAGTCACTAGTGAATACACACAACCTAGTGGAATGGAACGCTTGACAAACAGGTAGAAAGAAGGAGAGGAGAAAAACGAGAAATATCATATTCCTTACAATATTATGATGTATTGTAGCTGCATTTATATTACAAACTTATATCTATGTTTACTCTTCTCCATTTCCTCCGCGTAGATCCGTATCGCATAAATATCATCATAACAGTCCCAATGATTCCTCCATGACCGTACGATAACGTGTGCAATGATTACACAGTGTATTCCACTCTGGTGCATTTTGAGAAAAAAGAAGAAGAAAAGTGTTTATCCAGAACAACAACATATTTTTTCCCTTTTTTCCAATTTGTTCCCAAACATCCTTATTGTACACATATATACCTGTTGTGGATACTTGAAAAAATTTAACTACCACTGCAACATTTTCTCTCGTAAGTTACGTGCCCGCATCATATCATATCATACGCTATCATAAAATACATTACTGTAGAGGAAAAGAGTGGGACTAGTATAAAGCCTGCTTTTTTTGGTATTATCACCAGAGTAAAAGCAGTCATAAGATTACCCCTTGAAAATACAGTAGACTTGGGTAAAGGACGACGGAGAATATGATGATGAGAAATATTATGCCTGTGAGACACAAGAGAGCAATATGGATAAGACACTTTTTCCATGTGCCTTTCCACCATCCCTGGAAATTCTAGCCTAGATATTATTTTCCATGTGTTTTACGCCTGGCAATCTCAGATAAGCTAACGGATATAGAAATGTGACTTTCCTCAGTATATATATATATATATATAAGTTTGTAGCTACAAAATATACAGACACAGGAAAAATAGCTTGCTATTATTTCATATGAATTCCAGCAAAGCAAGGTGAGCAGAGCATTATCCATATAATGTGGCACTATGGGATATGCATGAGACAGCAGCAGGGGAGAAGAAGCTTGCGAGCTCCTCTCTTCTCTCATTGTCCCTTAGGAATTCTCCAGGAAAAGCAGGAGAGCATCATCTCTCTCTCTGCTTCTTCTGGAAGCAAAAAGCAACGTAGCTTCAAGTCTCTTTGCAATTTCACAACACTTTAATGAATTATGAACCTAGTCTCATATATAAAGAGAGAGGGTGTGTGTGTGTGTGTGTGTGTGATATGATCAATATGCACTCTTGCTACAAGAAAACTTTCATTTTCTACATGAACTAATAAGAAAACCAACCCAAGCCTAGCCAACCATGACAGGAACAGGAGGAGTGGGAGTAAAATAAAAGGTCTTGTTTTCAAGTCACCAAAAATAATGTATCCCTTGTAGACAAGAACAACAAGGATAGATTAAAAGTAGAGGAAAAATATCACATGAATTTTAGATTTTTCTCGGCACATATCCTATCATCATTATGGATTTATAAAACTAGAGATTTTCTCAGGGTGCCGAGGAAAAAAAGTCGAGTCTACATAATACCCCAATTTCAAGAGATCTACCAAGGTAGGGATCCTTTCCACTCATTTGATGCAGAGAACGTCAATCATGAGCTGATTTCTGAGAAAAATTTATCAAAAATATTTGCTCGGATGTATTGACCACGTAAAAATGTAGAGACATAACGCGCGTTTCCACCTCAATGTAACTTTGTGACAAGGGAATTGAAAATGAAAATCAAATCCGACTTGCTCACCTCTGAACCTTTCGGTTTTTAATGGGATTGTCACTTACATTACTCCTCATCTTTCTTTTTTGAGACCGTCTCCCCTCCTCTTGGAAGAGCACTTTCTATTTGATACCGTGAGGGAGAATATTCAACAAGATTTTGAAATGCAAACCATGTTGCGCTCCAACGTTGTAATGCATTACGTCTCTGAGAGAGAAAAAAAAACTTTTATTCTTGCGCTCCTTTGATACTCCAGTAATAATGTATGCATATATGGCTCAATGACATTCATATCCGTCATCTCAGAGAGCAACAGAGAGGAGCACTGTTGATTTTTTTAACTTTGTCAAATACTACAACCTTACTCATAGCCGCTTCTTCACCCTTTTTTTTCTTCCTTCTCTTTGGAGATTTCTTTTCACTGTTGACGGAGGTATTATATCATAATCTTTCAAGTAATAACACAAGAGGAAAAAAATCTTTGAAGAAAAAGTGATACGCGCTGTTTTGTGCATACGCCAAGAGGAGATTTTTTTGTCAAAGAGCAGCAGTGTATAAAAAAGATGGGAAGATGATTGTAGCAAAAGATGAGATTAACCAAAGTAAAGTAAGGTAAAAGAAGGACTCAGCATGGGAGATGTCTTGGACATGATGGATATGCAAGTTCAAAATCCTTGAATTGCCATCACATCCCTCTTTTTCCAGAAATTATTTTTTTATATATTCATAATGTGTATTTTTTTATATATTCTTCATTGCATTCCTTTTCCATCTTGTGTCAAATCCTGATCACCATAAACATCTTTATCATCACAAACATGTACCTAGTTTCCCTATCCATCCCAATTAGTGGGGAGAATTGAAGAGATGAAAAAAAAGGAGAATGTTTTTTTTACATATTCGTGTGAACAAAGCTACGCCGATATGTTTGTTATGAGTTGCGTGACTCGAGTCAAGGGGAGTTTTGTGGGATTCCTCAAAGACAAGCCTTTCAATTTTGGTAGGGAAATGTGCTCAGTTCCCCGTTACGCGAAATTTTTCTGGAAAATTCAAAACAGGAAATTGATCCTAGAATCCAATCATGAGGAGTATAAAATTTCCCCGAGTTTACATAATTATCAAAGATAATCATCATCATCACATCCACTAGAGATATTTACGACAGTCATATATGATTGTTATTACCTGTCTTGTCAACTAATTACGTCGTCGTAAATCACATGACTGAAACCAAAATAACGGTAGCATTTTCAAATAGCCAACAACCCTCACCCTTATATATAAAATTATCACAATTAATTTTTGTATACCAAGAACCAAATTGAGTGTATAACAAGCTTCAAAATGCAACCTCACCAATAGCCCTCCATTCTCTCATCTTATTTCAAAGGGATACATAAAAAAACTGAAGAGGATACAATAAAAAATACAGGGTTTAATCATACTACGCAAATATAGGATTTTGGTTTCTCATCTTCCCTCAAATGTGTAAGGACCCTTCTTTTTGGTGAAGCAACTGCTGACGACGATGACAATATGGGCGATGCCACACTCACGTATTGTACAAGACGCCACTTTATAACACACACCACCTTGCCTCGCCACCACACATTTTTTTACAAGCCATACGGCAAACAGGTGAGCTGAGAAAAACGACCGTGTGTGTGTGCACGCCCGCACCCCTCATTGTATTTAACGAGTTGAGCAGTGTTCCAAAAACTTGTACCGATATTACATGTACATTAACAAACAATAGGTAGGTGATCCAATCGTTACTTCATTGTTAGTTGTTATTAGATCGTGCACATTATTATGATTAGTATTGAAGGGTGATGGGCTATATATGGGAGAGTGGGATCTTGCACAAGGGCTCTTCTTTTTACACCCTCGTTATCGTCTTGTTGAATGTAATAATATAAGATCCAGCTGCATATCTGAGTGTGTGTGTGTATAGTAGATGGAAAAATGATGGCAGGAAATGATCAAGTCTTGTTTATAAATGTACGTTACGTTACATTGATAATTTTAAGAATGAAGTTGATTCTAGCAAAGGAGGAAAAAGGGTATGACGCATAATGATTATGGAAGGGACAACCCTTAGATTCTTAGGGGAACAATACTGGTTTGAACACCTAGACAGGTGGCAAGTGAGCTAAGTAGGGTTCTGAATATGCATACCGCTCTCGCTGCCCAAGTGAGACTTTTTGTGGACAATGAAAAAAGTAGGTTAGAACAGGAAGGAGTGAGGATGAATGGCTCCCTTAATTTTCCAGTGATGGCAACTTCCTTGTTCCATTTGTTAGTATGGAACAGTTGCTGTGAAAATTAAAGCTAGAAGGTGTGCATTTTTTATGGGGAAAATATAAACAAAAAATAAGCATTGTGAAAAATTCTAACTGTCTATTCTTTTCTCACAGCGGTGCCGTACTTTTTAGCTATTTTTATTTCCTAAAAGGTGAACAATGGAGGATAACAATAAAAAAGGAGGAAATTACCGGAAAATTCCGCTACAGTTTTATAAAAATTGAAATTGAAAAGCATTATTCATAGAAAAAACACCAAGTTGTCATCGAGTATGAATGACAATGCATGAAAATATTGAACCTCCCTAACGGCTCAAGAATGGACAAAGTTGACCAGTAAAACTTGTTTACAAATTGGTTCCTCATGCTATGACATTGCCACACACTAAGATATTACCCCCTACATGAAAGAGTCATTTTAAATATCTTGCTCTGCAGCCTAAACACACACACCACAAACCATGATCTCCTCTCTCGGAGTCGTAAATGAGGCGTATGAGAGAGAGATGTAAAATGACAAAAAATATAATTGGCCAAGGAACAAGCAAACTGTGTAATCGAATCCATGTTATAAAGAGGTTTAGTAAGAAAAAACTACCACAGACTGTGAGACAGAGCAATTCGAACATCCCAGTGCTTAACAAGGTATGAGCAGAAGAATAAAAAAAATATTTTTTTAAGGCTTGAGTTTTGTAAGCGCAATCACCATTATCGCATCGGCACCCGACGAAAAAGAACAAGAGCTTCGGTGTACTCTACAATTTTCTTGGAGGCAAGATGATTGAGTCGTTATGAAGTTGTGTGAAGGTGCTCATGTGCATCCTCATCATGTAGTTGAGGAAGGTTTTTAGATGCCGCAACTTCCTGTGTGAAAATGATACGTTTCAAGACATTTTCCAGGATCCGTAATTAGCTAAGAAGGGAGGAGGATGAACTTGTCGACTCGACTAAATATATCCATCTGAGAAGAAAAAATGAGAAGGATGGTCTTGCACGTTTTTCCTCTTTTTTCTTTCGGCATCACTACAGCAAAGTCAACAGGTGGGCTATGATTCTCAGAGGTACTTATGGGTGCACAGAGAATGAAAGATTCCCTTATACTAACATCCTTATATGCGTGCGATAATTTTCACGGAAGAGTATAGAACATCAAGGAAGATAAGATGAAGCTGATAGAATATAAGAGATTTTGTGGGAGGAAAAAAGACAGGGTTTAAAAAAAAGCTTGTTCTTCTTCTCTCTGTGAGTAAGACATTTTCCAGAAAAGAAGAAAAAAGTAGGTCTCTTTGTGCAACTTGAAAAGTCTCATAAAATTCCTCTCCCACTCCGCCTCCCACCGCTAGAAAGACAAAAACGATTTATATGTCAGACCCATGGTCTAAATAGGAATGGAGGACTGGATCATTTGTGTGTTTGCTTGAGCTAACCGCAAAAACAAATAACAGCTCAGGTGTGGAAAAAAGAAATGAGGAGAAAAATGAGATGCTAAAAATTCTCAAATAACAGACACAGGATGAGAACAAGGTTGTTTTCTACCCAAATTGTTGTAGGTTTATTTTCTGAAATTAATTTGAGCTTCCACTCGAAGGTAGATGATGACCACCAGGAAATGCAAGTCTAATTGCAATGGTCGAATTGATTATTTTGTTGAAACAATCGTTAGTGTCAGTTATCCATGATGTCTTCTTTTGTTTAAAATATCTTCAAAAGAATTAGGTAGCGCACCAAGCTTACCCTTATGTGTATCGTAGCTCAATGACGTATCCCACAATCACACCGCTTCCTCCAGCAGTCCTTTACTGCTTCACCGACATACACACCAGTTTCATCTTAGCGTTTACCGACAACCGTAAAAAGAAAAGAATTTGACTTCATCCTCACATATCCCATCAATTTCCGTTGATTCTGATGGATAAATGGAGTGACCAAAATGCATAGTTTTCATCTTGAAAAGTGAAGCCCTTCATGTATCCCTCTTGTATCCCACACAATGACTGAGTAACAATAGGAATCTGAGTGACATCAAAAGGATCACGAGCAAAAATATGATAACAAGATTGTTGACTGACGACTTTAATAAAATACCGCCTTCCCATTTATATTCCCTAGAAGTGACTAGCCTCATATCTGTGTGATGAGTCAAACAGCTCCTTTTGATGAAATAACGATGAACATCTCATCTTTCTGCATTTTAACTTGTTGACTAAAACTGAGCTGCATACTTAAATTTACGATACAACTTCATCAGCCCCGGCAAATGTACAAAACGATATTTATGCATTCCTCACCATCAAACATCACACACTCGTCTCACTCAGTAGCAGTATGGATTTCTTCAAAAGTTCCAACCCCAGGGGAAAAAAAGACAAGAATTCCACCTCTGCACAACACATTTATCCCTTTCAGTTGTTTAGGGTGCACGCAATGCACGCTTCAATAATGACCACTACATGATGTGAGCCTGTTGTGAAGAAACAAACATGAAGACGCGAGTTGGAGACAGGTTCAACTCAAGGATCATAATTAATATCCATATCATCATTATAAATCCTCTTGCACATCCTAATCCGTCCAACTTTGCTCAGCAGAGAGGAAAATGTGCACCGGCACAGTCAGACCGAAAGGTAGGGGGCACTCTTTTATAAATTAGACATTTCAAACATTTTCCCTGTATTAAGACATTACTTTAGTTTTTTTCTCTCCTCTCAAGATTCACTTACACTTTGGCCTTTTCTGGTTGTGAAGGAAAGTATGCATATTTATCCACTTTAATCATTTTTCCCCATGTGTGCACAAGATAAAAAGTTATGATCTGAGTCTGACTGATGCAATGCACACAGGATCGGCGTCTACATCTCTCTGAATATTTAAAATAGATGCTGGCTAATATCTTTATGTTGCACACCCAGCAGCTATGTTAATGTTAAAAGCACAATTGAAAAATTGTATATATGGTGAGGAGAAAAAATCTTTCTTTTTGAGGAAAAAAAATATTCATATTTTTTAAGAGGGATTCTCCACTTCACTTGTAAAGATGATGATCGTCATGAGATCATATCAAAAATATGGAGTGGGCTTGCTGTAGCTTTTTAACATTTTTATTATTTGTTGAATGTCGATTGCATTAGCTGAGCCATCACGCAGGATTAAGATATTGTGTATAAGAGATATACATCAATTTGCTGAATGTGCGGGAGCACACAAATAACAACCAAAGGAGAAATGAGAAGACAGGTAGTTGAAAAAAATAAAAAAAAGATTGAGCAACTGGAGCCCCACACGGGAGGAAAGAATACATGGGAATTTTGTGATATTGAATCTGTGCTCAATTTTTCCTATCATGAAATGAACAAGTCAGAGGGAAAATGTTGATATGATATGTAGACGTAACTAACACTTTTTTTGAGTTGCTCTCCTCTCTCTCTCTCTCTCTGCATAATATTGCAACAGTAGTAAAACTCCTTTACATTGTGAAGGTTGAAGGAAGACAAGACAAAAAGTCAGCAAGTGGTCTTATTGCCAGAGAAGAGGAGAATGATCAACATGGGTACGTAAAAAGATGCTCCTTTCCATTTAATTCACTACATTTACTCGAGTCTAATGGGATGTGTGAATGGAACTACATAAAGATATCATGGGGAGGAATTGAACTTGAAATATGTAGCGGCAAATAAGATACATATCAATAGTGTATTTGTGCGTATTTGTGTACTCTATTATTATCAATGTGATTCACATTATGGAAATAAGGATTTTTTTATCATTATAATATTTTTTATCCTTTAAAAAGATTAAAAACCTTCCATTTGGAAAAGCATGTGTTTTTGGTTAATGGCAAATGACAAGTTAAATCCCTAGATACCCTTTATCCTCATCATCTCTCTTCCCTATTTCGACAAAGGTGAATCAAACTTTTATAAAGAAAATGGATTGCATCATGTAAGAAAATGTCTAGGTTTATAGGTGAGAGCTGAGAAGGAAGAAAAAAGAGACCATGTAATATTCAAAGTCTCCCAGAGCTCGGCAGGAGCAGCTTAGCAGAGCGACGGCAATGTTCTTGTCTCTGTCAGAGAATCGCAGTGTGTTCAAGTCACAGCTTTACTTCCTCTTTTTATACCTATTTTTCTCTATTGACTAGCATTAAAAGATCCAAGAGGAGAGAGAGAGAGAGGATGAGGCGAAATTTGAGAAAGAAAAAGGAGAGGAATATGTATCCCTGCACAAAATATTTTTTATAGTGAATTTCCTCATGGAAAAAAATGCACACAGGGAAATAATAGAAACTAAGAGAAAAATATTCCTTTTCTCTGTAATCACACATAAAAAGCCACTTGATACTATAAAGAACCACTTTTTCCATTGGATATTTTCTTCTTCTTTTTTCGCTTTTGACTTTTTTGGCACTCATGTTCACAAAATCACTGTAGGAGGGAAAGCCATAGGGGTTCATTGCAACTGAGATCAGTCCAGGGGGTCATAGGGACCCCACTATAATTTCTACAGAGTAGGCCTACCACTCTCCATCCATACAAGTCGGCTCTCACTCAGAATCCGTCATACATTTTCCAACATTTTTTTTCCTCCACCACACGTCCCTCTTCTTCTCCTTCCAATTTCCTTTCTGGAGTATTATTTATGTCGTTATTCACAACAGGATTAGGCAAGATATTGTGTAAGTGAGG
>JAHZNA010003316.1:0-23520 GCA_027743935.1 Sinodicranocentrus sp. ZH6
CTTTGCTTCATGATGACGATTACGGTGATCACGCATCACGCATCACGATTACAGGCACAGTTTGGATTCTAGCGGAACCCTAATAAAGGCTTAAAGCAGCCTTTAAAAAGTTGCAGCTTGCAGATGCAGACAATGACAGAGGTGCATGGTGCATGTTAAAGTAATACGTTGGTTTTGGTTATTCACGTTCACGATCACGAATCACGATCACCATGAAATGAACCACTATTGCCCCACTTGTCATCAACTAGGCTGCAAAACTACATGAACATATTCAGCAAAGCAGTGCATGCCATGCTGCTTCATTTACAAGAAATAAAGTGTTTTTGTTTACATTTTGAGATTTTGGGATCAAAATAGAATTATTTTGGCTGTATCAAGATGGGAATTTTAATGTGATGTAAAGCGTTACTAGTGCTTTTATTGTTGATTGCCAGTTGCTCCATATAGTTATCATTTTGAGAGCAGTTAATATTATTAAAATTAGTTGTGCAGTTGATGTCAACTGTTGTGGTTTGGGATTTGTTTATTGGGTATTGATATAAAAAAATAAATCATTAGCAGTAAACCAATATGAATGTGACAGCGTATGCATTGGGATGCTCAGTTTGTGACCACATTTCTGAAGGAAGACGTGGTTGGCTAGAACATTTACTGGAATTAAAACATCAACATGCAGCCAAGCAAGATGTGTCTGGATGGAGTAAAGCACTGAGGAAGTGTGCTGTTGTGGTATTTGCCAATTTTCCAGTGGCGTGCTACGAGGTTTTGGAATATTTTTCGAAAGGGAGGAACATTGTAACGGATTTTGTAGCTATCCCGAGTAAATCCAATTCTGGAATTCTTCAGTTTGAAAGCAGGTAAAGAATGAGGGTGTTCCTATTCCCAGTCCCAATTGAAATAATTTTAGTTATATGTAATCATGGTCATTCGTTTAAAGCTTTTTTTAAAAAAATTTCAGAGAGAAGGTAAAAGAAGTTATTGCAAAATTTGGTAGTCAAGAGATTCGAATTAGAAATGAGCTAGTGCAACTGAAAAAGGTTTCAAGTTATCTTGAACTGGAATGTGAGTAACAATAACCGGGTCTGGTCTATATCACTGGATGATCTTTATATATCCTTCCTTTTCAATTTGTTTAAATTTCTCAAATATTTATTTTCAGGGAAACAACTTATTCAAGAATTTGAACAGTACAGTTTACCTCAAGAACAATCTTTCCAATTGGATGAAGTTACTGATGATACTGCTGATGACACCAGTTCAGAGGTTTCAAGTGTACAATCAATCCCGAAAACCAAATCGAAATTGGTGGCACCACAAGTCTCAAAACTAGACAGACAGTATAGCAAAATTCGAACTGAAATTGAAATCTCCGACACTGATTACAACAACGCGATGGATATCATGGAAAAACTGGGTGAAATATTCGGTAAAAAATATCCCAATAGCAAGTTCTACATGTATCGAGATTGGTATTTAAAATTACAAACTTCAGGAGAAAACGTACTTCGAATATTTTTCGACCACAAAGGTAATGCTGTGTTCGAGTACGTCTCTATTTTTACGTTGATTTCCGATTCATTACTTTTATTACAATTACTTCAAATTTTCGTTCTAATCATTACAGGGGAATTAAGTGGTCACGAATCGAAATTTCAGAGGAAACTTTACATGGCTGAGGTTCTACAAGTTCTGGAAAGCCCAGAAGCCCAGAGGTTACTACCTTGTATACGAAAACAAGCTGAAGTTCCAAACACAAATTACCCTGCCGTCACCACATCTTATTATTTCGTCCACTCCAATACTGGTCTCCAGTTTCACTTAGAAAATCATCCATACTTAGCCACTGAGACGCAGACTTGTCGCCTACTTAAATACATGATCTCCTTTGACCCTCGAGCTGAGCTAGTACTCATGCTTGTTCATTACTGGGCAAAATTAAATGATTTGAAGTTGTCAAATCCGGATATTTCGAGACAGTTTAGGTTTTATACACCAGAACCCGCCGCACTAGAATGGCTTGTAGTATTATTTCTATGTCAAAAACT
The DNA here is from genome assembly GCA_027743935.1 of Sinodicranocentrus sp. ZH6. Classification (NCBI taxonomy): domain Eukaryota; kingdom Metazoa; phylum Arthropoda; class Collembola; order Entomobryomorpha; family Entomobryidae; genus Sinodicranocentrus; species Sinodicranocentrus sp. ZH6. The sequence goes on from JAHZNA010003316.1 coordinate 2,049, forward strand.
AATTATTCCAACACCGAGAGAAATCCTTACAAATCCTGAAAAGAAAACCATAATTTTGAAAAAACACGAAATCGACATAGGCTTTGACGCCAGTGACAAACTAATAACAGAATGGAAGAAGAGAAAGCAATGTGAAAACTCTATTTTAGATGTTTTGGAATTGCTCCAGCACTTTTTCGCGATTTGTTCATCTTTCACAAACGGAGTGTGGATATTGAACACAAGAGACGGTGAAATTATTAGCGAAGCAGATTTCTGTGTGGAATTTCAAAAATTATCCAAGCTGACAAAAATGACGGCTAAAGAAGTAGAAATAGTTAGGGAGTCTATTAATTGCCGAATAAATATTTTACATCCGCTCAACTACCAGCAAAAATTTAGATTTAATGCAAAAAAGTTTGATTTACATTGTAATAATATGATATTAGTTGCTGACAGGCTTACCAAATTTATAAGTGCTTACAAAGATAATCCTAGCAGTAATAATGTCCATTTGGATTTGGAATATGTATTTAAACATTAGAAATAAATATAAACATCAAATGCGTTATATTCTCACAAATGGTGATTGGTCAATTCTGAGTTAATGAGTCTGTGGAATTAGAGAAGTTTACGAAAATGACTGCTCCTGAGATAAGAGGCGTGAGAGACAGAGGGAAAAAGCTTATTTGTAGAAGTCACTTATTACACCCTTTAGATTACAGAAAAAGGTTTCCTTTTTCACTTTTGATCTTTGTTGAATCTGTCCGCCCAAAGATGAAAATAACAGCTAAGAAATTAGCAGTTTTTGGCTACTAAAGACCATGGAATCAGGAAATGTACAGATTAGCTTGAAGTCAGTTTTGAAGGTAGATGAAGATAGTTAGGTGTTTGCATATTTTATGCATAATTGTGGAGCACTTTGTTGGAAGAAATGTCAAAAAATGATACAAGACTTTAGCTTAAACTATTTCACTTATTTGACGATGCTGGATTATTGTAAAATTCAGATGTTTACTAAATCATATTATATTAGTGTCCGTAAAATTTGAGAATGTATCTAGCTTTCTTTAAGTAAATTGTCGATTATTTTTAAAGTTCGAATCTCTCTGATAAGACCTTTTCCTCTTTGATCTGGTCATAATCAGTGACTTTCTATTCTCCTACCTACACATTGTGACAGAAGACTTTAACGTCCATAAGTGTAATCATCCTAGTTTTCAATAAAACATTTTCCATATAAAAAAAATCGTCCAGAAATAGTACTTTAATCTGGAGAAAATAACATTTTATCCTGAAATAATTTTTATACCATTCATAAAAACACAAAATTTGTAAAGCTAGGCTTATTTCATCTGTAGCTGTTCATTATTCACAAAGGAACAAGCATACTAGACATTATTAAAACTATTAACCACCACTAGAAATTCATTTGCATTCGCTGGCCACCTCCCCAGTTTTCCGTTTCAGAAACCGACCATGCTTTTTTCGCATATGATGTTTCCTATATTTATCACAAGGAAAGACTTCACTGCATTCATCAACTTCACATTCAAATACGCCATAATGCTCTCCTTGACGGTGCACAGCAGCCAGGTGCATAAGAAGGGTAGCCTTTTGTGTAAATGTTTTAGAGCACAATGCACATCCATGTTGGTTATCCTTGGAATGCACTGTCCCATGTATTTTCAGGCTCCATGATGTCGTAAATGCTTTACCGCAGCGAAAACACATCAAGTTCTGACAAGCCTGTTCACTTTTTGAATGCAATCCAGCCACATGTCCCACAAGACTATCTTTTGTGTCGAAACTTTGCTTGCAATCCGGATACTGGCAGACATTCCAACCTTCCCATTTCCCTTCTTTATGAACCCTTTTGAGATGACTTTCGAGAGTATTTTTTGTGGATAATTTTGCTCCACAAATGGGACATAAACATGAAGGTCTTTCTTCCTCTGGAAGGTGAGTTTGTAAGTGTATTGCCATTGAATTCTTCCCTCCGTAGAGGATCTTTCCACAAGTTTCACATAATCTTCCAGCACCTCCATTTACACATAAATTGGCGGGGAGGAGACCATAATATTTATTTTTGCCCTGACCTTTCGTATCTAACATATCTTGACTATTCATGTGCGTCTGTCTGTGGGAGATGTAATCACCATTAGGTATATCCGCAACTGGCATTCCACATATTTCACAGTCACTGACGAGCGACTCAGCTTCAGATGTTCTATAGCCCATCTTGTGTCTGTATTCGGTGTTCTCGATGGTGGTAACTTTCTCTAACTTACTTTCAAGCTTGAGCCTATTGTGAAGCTCCACCTTAGTTATGCATTTCCGTCGTTCTTTTAACGAAACCGCTGGAAAAGGAAAACAAAATTTAAAAATGCCAGTAAAAGCACTAGTAGTTAAAATAAAATAATTTCTTCTAACTACCTACCTGAGTGGAATTTGAATAAATGCTTGCGAAACTCAGTGGTCAGTATTTTGTGATGTGGCAGCCTTTGAACAGTTTCTGAACATGAAGCACACTTCAATATGGTATCGTCTCCCTCGACAACTTCAAACTTGAGGGAAACCCTGGTCGTTCCGAAGCGATTACCGAAACCAGTTTCATAAGTGAAATTTCCTGTTTCCAAATCTTGCGTTGTTATGTTCCCCATTCCCATTCCACGACTGCTTTTAATTGTCCTTGTGATCTCTGTGTCAGTAATTGTATTAATTGATTGATATTTTGATTGTGCGACCTTTTCAGCTTCATGTTTGGCTTTCTTTCGAAAAATAAGGCTGCCAGCGTGTAATTTTCGTCTTTTAAACTTTACTTTGCTTTGGATTGGGATTAGGGATGATTCAGGGGAAGAAGAGTGAGCTTTTTCGAGCGTGTCTCCCGTTTTTTGAACGCGTTGGGTTGGTCTTCCCCTGGACGTGGAAGGTATTTCACTTGGCACTGGTTCTGTTGACTGGTTATCATTATCAGCAGGTCGAGATGAAGCAGTTGTTGAGTTTAAAATCTGATCTTCAACTAGATCATTGTCAACTTCATCGAAGTTGTCACACCTAGAAAACGAGATCATTAATGATTAAGTGGCGGATACAAGGGTAAATGATAAGTGATAATGACTGTGTAATTGTTTTGTTAGCTGTACCAAATTCTAGGAGTGGCAAATTCCTCTTCAACGATTATTTTTTCTGGTGTCATCAATTTTTCTTGCTTTTTACTGCATTGAGGAATCTCTGTCCGTGAACTCCGACTGGTTGAGGATTTTTTAGCCGTTGGAGCTAGAATAAAAAGTTAAAATCTATATAAAAAATTTAATCGAATATTTGATCTGTTTTCTAAATCATCACGAAAATTTTTAATTTTAGTAGAGGGTGTTAGTGCATCATAATTTAGTATTAGTAGACATTTTTTTGGCTATTTGGGGGATAATTTAGATTTAATTGTTTACCTGGAATAACTTCCCTTCGAAAGGAGAAATACCGTTGGTCATGTTTACTGTATAAATCTTCCATCAAGTATTTTTCCTCTGCAGTTATCAATCTCACCTTAATCGTCTCCTGAAGCTGCTCCACTTTCGTTTGTAACTGGGCCAAGTTGTCAATGATGAGATGACAGTCATCGCAAAATGGAAATGGATCATTGTCGAAATTCCAAGCTCTCAGCTGTTTACTATTTTTTCTTAGCCCAAGCCCATGACACAAACTGGAGAGTAAATGGTTAAAGGAAAATTTATTACATTGTGAGGTTATCTCTCTGTTGATTATCGTCCCTCCAGGATTGTAGAAAACTGCTGGGTGTCCACAAACCAAGCAAGGATCCACCCTCACTTTCACTTTTTCCTCATTAGTGTCATCTGATCCTTCATCTTCATCGTAATTTTTTTCCCCATCACGTAAAGAAACAGCATCATCGCCCCCACTACCACAATCACTGTCACTGGAAATGTCACCCATTTGGAATTGAAATATATTTATTTACTTAACTGGAGGTGAGACTAATTAATAGAAATTTATTAGTAAAAATAGTGAAAATATAAAACACATTCAACATTCAATTCAATATTTGTTGTGCTTTTTGTACTAAGCAAAGCACAGCAGTGGGGACAGGCTCCATTCAGCAGACTTGTTTTTGTGGAATTGTGGTCAGCTGTTTCAGCTGATTAACTCTAATACTTTTAGTCAGATTATAAACATTTAATTAAAACTAAAGTACCAATAATGAGTTGATGGCTGACTTTAAGTGTTATTCTAACTTAGTCCACTATAATTGTGTAACTCCAGAATAGAACAATGAAGGAACCTTCTGAGGAGAAGAAATGTCGAGTTTTAGAATTATTCTGTGGGATTGGTGGACTTCATTGGGGTTTGAAAGGTGATAGGTGATTAGTGATGTATTTCATTTAATAAATTGTAATGTATTTGTAGTGTATTATGATGTATCTGTGCTTGAAGTTAAATTGTGACCGTAATTTTGTTTAACTCAAAATGACTTGGTAAATTTATGAAATTGTTGATTTTGTTTTTTCTTCCTTCAACAGTGGCATCGGTACAGTGTGAAGTTGTTTCTGCCATGGAAATAAATCCAATTGTTTTACAAACCTACAAGCATAACTTCCCAGGGGCGAATATTGTTCGAAAAAATCTGGAGGGGATAACAGCCAGTGAAATTAATGAGCTTGATATAGACGCAATCGTGATGAGCCCTCCATGTCAGCCTTTTTGCAGGTAAAGCAATTTTAACAACTTTGTTGACTAACTTAATTCTTTCGAAAATTATAATGTTATCGGGAGTTAATTTCAAATTTATGTTTAAATTAATATTTTCCAGAACGGGAAACCATTTGGACACTGAAGACACAAGAACTGGTCCGCTTTCACATCTCACAAAAATCTTGCCTGAGCTCAACTTTAAGTACATTTTTGTCGAGAACGTGCAAGGATTTGAGACTTCGACAGCGAGAGAAAATTTACTGGCAGCTTTGAACAAGTTAAACTTCAAATGGCAGGAGTTCCTCCTTACTCCGAAAACTCTCGGAATTCCAAACTCCCGGCTTCGCTATTACTTACTAGGAAAGCGGCAAGACCTCCCGTGGTCATTTCCCCCACAAGAGGGTCATCTGATGACTGAAATCCCCAACTGGGATAACCCTGATCAAATGCCGTTCGAAAAACTCAAGAAATCCCAGGAGACAATAACCCATTCTCGGAGAAAACTGTGGGGTGCTGTGAACGAAGGTACTTCAAAACTTCCTCCAGACAAAAGTTATTATGTAGGCGACATTATCGACTTGGATCTCACCCCTGAAGCCATTGACAAGCTTAAAGTACCTGATAAAGTGCTTCATAAATATTTCCAAGCGATGGACATCGTCACTTCAATGTCTTCCAGTAGCTGCTGTTTCACTAAAGGATATGGACATTTTGTCAAGGGGACGGGATCAATTTTAAATATGAATTGTGACTCAAACTTAAAAAGCCAATTAGAATTAGAAAGTAATTTAAGTGTGGATAAGATGAAATTAAGATATTTCAGCCCGAACGAAATCAGCAGACTGATGTGCTACCCGGAAGAGTTTAAAATGCCGGAGGAGCTCTCCCTCAATCAAAAATATAGATGTTTAGGGAATAGCGTGAATGTGTACGTGGTAGGGATTTTGTTTACACTTTTATTTTCTTGAAATTACATTAAATTGGCATTTACAAAAAAACAGCTATATATTTAATACTTAATGTATTTCGCATTGTCTTCAGTAATGGAAGTCAAATCTGGGGTTAAAAATTAAGTAACTTCATTAGTTCCCTGAGCAGACAATTTAGTTACTATTATTCTCTCATTTCTCTCTTCCGTCATTTTTTTATATAAAAGAAAAACGTTCGTCCGTGGTCAAAAGTTTCCACGTCCACACCACCTTTGCGTTGACTTTCTACAACCATACCATCCCATCCCATCGTGTCATTCGTAACATCGTCAGTTACGAGTTTGTAGTCGTCAAGAAACTAACTGCTTCGTACGTCATAAAAATTATATAAATGAGAACTGCAATGTTATTATTCTCCGCCACTCATCCTTCCCCAAATCCTCAGATGAAAAGATCATATTCAAAGACTGATTGATACTATTCAGGCTCATTGGGTGGGTCGGGTGGACAGGTGCCCCGCTGTCCAGCCAGTAGCAACGTGAGATATTATGGTTCCATTGTAAAGTCCAATAAAACTGCCTACATTAGGTACGGTCGACAACCATTGTACGGATCTTGGAGGATAACTCTTTTAGCTCTTTCAATTGAACAGTGTTTAAACAATAACAGTAATCACTGTAATCAGTGTTTAAACCAGATTTCAGCTACGGCTGCATGCAGCATGATCGTTTTTTAAGGGTATTTTTATCTGGAGAAAAATTTATTAAAAAATTATAAATAATTGACTCAAAGTTTATTGTAAAGACGGAATATATAAATACTCTTGATTAGGTAAACCTATGAGCAAAAAGTGTTCACCCCAACCAAGATTCGAAATAATGCCACCAATGCGAACAAGCTATAAATCAAAACTGGGTTACTGGTACGAGCAAAATTACTAAAATGTCGTAATTCGGTTGACAATATTTGTTTAAAAATACATCACCAGAGCATTTTGAGCTTCACTCCATAATAATAAAAATGCCGAAGAATCAAAATAACAATTAACTCAATAGCCACACAATTAGGATGAAGTCGCAGTCTGCACTGCAGGTGCAGATATATGTCCACTCTGATGTGATGCATGGGGCAGATTTTCAGACAGGATTCAGGATCAGATTCACAAATTTTAGAATGTTTTGCTCATGGATGCTGTTCCGGATGGTGCCGATGGAAGGAAAGGAAAGGAGCCTTCATTTGGGAAGATTTCAGTAAACAAAAATTCAAAAGCAGTCATAAACTTATCATTATCATGCGTATCATTTTATCACTTACCCTGTGCAAGGGGCGCTGGCCATGAAAAACAAACAAACTTTGAACCTTAGAAGGTGCTTTCACTTTTAACTGCTGATTACCTAAAGGATACACAAGTTCCTCAAGCGGTAGAAGCCGTCGTTGATAAATGCTATTTTCATGCATTCACATTCACCAAGTTCATAAATTCTTACAATTAAACAAAATATAAATTAAAATATATGCATCAAACTGACAATGTGTGAGTGATAATTTACTTCCAAAAGTGACTCGAGTCTGCAGGTATTTCTATTACGCAAGGACAGTAGGTGTCCCCTTGACTTGTATTGTTCATCGTTGTCGGATTCTAAGGGCTGGGGTGGGTTCGAAATCGCTGTCAACAGCATAATCCTTCATTGTTAGTCAGCCCTTGTGCAGCTAATTTTGAACCCTTTTTTACTGCAATTCGTGCAGACACTTTTGAACTTCTAGTTAAAAATTTGCGAATTACTAGAGGTTGAGTTTCGACGAGCTACTTATGCACCCATAAGTGATCAATAAAATTTCCATGCTAAACACAACTCTGTCCTTCTTGTCATGTGGTTCTTTCTTTGGAAGCACAAGCAACAAATGCCACATAATTTTGATGCAGGGCCTGCAGGAGTAGTTGAATGTTGCATTTGCATATATATTCATTCATGTACATATTATAATGGGGATTTGGGGATGGGGGTTGACGGATGACTTTAAAGGAATCAATGACAGGCGACAGGTAGGTAGGGTCTGTATGGTTTGCCCACTGAGGCAGCAAATTCTTGTGTCGGACGGTCGGACCAGACCTGTATGTATGAAATGGCATGGCGTGTATGCTTCAAGCTCTGCAATGAGAACTGCTTCTTCAACCCAGAAAAATAGTGAAAGGATGAAGATTTGTTTACATGTTTTGGAAGAAAGCGAAGTCGAAGAATGTCATGGCATGTGAACATGTTAAAAGAAACTTATTGTAAAAGCAAAATATTTGTTGGCCGTCAGTTGTGAAAGTGTCAATTTAGTGGGTTGTGTAAAATTAATATTAAAAAAGCTCTTTGAAAATAAACTTTGCTGGAGGTTTGCTGGGTTTCTTGTTGTGTACTACTGATGCGACCACTAAGGTAACTAAATGTAAATTAGTAACACAGTTTAAATATGACTATGACGGCGTACGCGTTGCACTGCTCAGTATGCAGTCACATTTCTGAAGGAAGACGTGCATGGCTGGAGCATTTACTGGAATCGAAGCATCAAAATGCAGCCAAGCAAGATGTGTCTAGATGGAACAAAGCACTGAGGAACTGTGCTGTTGTGATATTTGCCAGTTTTCCAGTGGCGTGCTACGAGGTCCTCGAACATTTTTCGAAGGACAATGACATTGTAACGGATTTTGTAGCTATCCCGAGTAAATCCAATTCTGGAATTATTCAATTCGAAAGCAGGTATGATGTCCTTTTCGAAATTAAAATGATTCCATCATCCTTAAGTATTGTTGTAATGTTCGTGTTTTAAATCGCAGGGAGAAGGTGAAACAAGTGATTGCAAAGTTTGGAGGGGTTGGGATTCGAATTGAAAATCAACTAGTGCAGCTGAAAAAGGCTTCAAAGTGTCTTGAATTGGAATGTCCGTAACTGATAAGAAATGAGAATGCTTAATATTTTTTGTGATATTTATGAAATACGTGAGTATGAATAATTGTTATATTCGTTTTTTATAGGGAAACAACTTATTCAAGAATTTGAGCAGTACAGTTTACCTCAGAAAAAATCCCATATGTTGGACGAAGAAGTCATCAAAGCTAAAGCTTATATTGACTGTGCACACTCAAAGCTTTTCAATGTTCAATCGAACCAACTTGTTTCTAAAATGAAATTGGATATCCCAGCACAAGCCTCTAAACTGGAAAATCAGTATGAAAAAATTCGAAAAGAAATTGAAATTTCTGACATTGAATACAACAAGGCACTAAATATCATGACAAAGCTGAGTGAGATATTCAGTGAAAAATATCCCCAATGCAAGTTCTACATGTATCGAGATTGGTATTTAAAATTGCAAACCTATGGAGGAGGGAATGTGCTACGAATATTTCTCGATTATAAAGGTATGATTTCTTCAATTTGCTTAGTTTATTTGAATTGTCTGCAACAACTAAAGTTACAAAACACCTTAATCATTGTAGGGGAGTTGACTGGTTCTAAACCCGCAGCAGATGACCTTTTTCGACGCAGCACTCGAAGAATTCTGGAAAGCGAAGACGCTCAAAAAATACTGCATTGTACACAAAAACAAACCGATGATGACACCACTACTACTGGCCATTTCATTTATTCCGAAATTGGTTTCCCGTTTCATTTAGACACTCACATATTTTTGGCTATAGAAGTGCAGACTTGTCGTCTTCTTAAATATTTGCTTAGTTTTGATGCCCGGGCTAAACAGGCACTCATGTTGGTCCATTACTGGGCAAAAATAAACCTAGTGAGTTTTGCAAATCAAGATGAAGCGAAAAATGAATACCATTACATACCCGAACCTTCAGCTCTTGAGTGGCTGGTGATGATATTCTTGTGCCAAAAACAAATAGTCCCAACGCCAAGAGAAATTGTCAACAATGCAGGGAAAAAAACTCAAGTTTTCAGAAATGGGGATGTTGACATTGGTTTTGATACTAGTGAGGATTTAGTTGACAAATGGAAGAATAAACAGGAATTGAATAGCTCGATTTTAGATGTTCTAGAATTGGTTCGATATATTTTTACAAGTATGATTTCTTTAAGAGATGGAGGAGTTTGGATATTGAATACACGAGATGGTGAAATTATTCGTAAGGCTGATTTCATGGGAAGTACTGAAAAACTAGCAAGTCTGACAAAAATGACGGAGGAGGAAATTTCCATTGTGAAAAGAAATAAATTTAGCAGAGTGAATCTTTTACATCCTCTTCATCCTCATCAAAAGTTTGTGTTTTTATCCTGTAAGTTTATCACATCTTGTTTTTCAATGAATTTAGTTGCTCAAAGGCTAACCAAATTTATAAAAGCGCACAAAAGTATGTCCAACCAAAGGGGTCGATTGAAGTTGGACTATGTTTTTAAAACTGGTTAGCAATTCATCAAAATAAACAGATAAAAATATTGGACAAGATTGGGCAGAAATGTGAAACTGACAATGAATAAAAGTTAATGTTTCATATAAAAGTGTATATTGTATACAAAGTTATTACTTATTACCCAAACATAGTTACTAGCAAATTTATTTAATTATAGAATAACATGTTTTCAAGGACTAGAAAAATTGGTTCTATATCATCAAAACCCGTATACTCCGTCTACTTCCTGGACAATTATTGCAGAAAACACGAGCATATTGTAAGACTGGTAGTGCCCCTCGCTTCGCTTCCGGAAGGGATACAATATACGATAATCTGCTATTAGATTTTAAATGTTAACATGCGATGAGGAACTTGTTTAAATTTAACTGTACATCATTTATTGTTTGAAATCCAAGTCAACTACATGGGAATTGTCACTTGCCGTTTACTTCGACGCCATATATGAAATACGAGCGACCATGTCATTAAAAAATTTGACCGCTATACACTAACCATCCAAGTACATGAAGATGGTATTTAAAAATTAATTTAAAAATGGGGCAAATTGAGATTCATCATCATTTACATCGTTTTACTTTTACACCTGAGCCCGCAGCCTTGGATTGGCTTGTGAATTTGATCCTTTGTCAAAAACGAATTATTCCCCCACCAAAAGAAATTGTTACTCATCCTAGAAAGAAAACTAAGGTTATAATAGATAATCAAGTTAACATAGGTTTCAATATTTTTGATGATATGGTTGACCAATAGACGCAGTAAAACCAAGTAAGCAGCTCGATTCTATTTGTTTTGGAATTGGTTCGAGATTTTTTTTGCCGTTTACAGATCTCTAAAGACTAAAGACGGGAGCGTGGATATTGAACTCCAAAGAACTTGACAAAAATGACATGTCAAGAAATTGAAACAGCTAAACAGAGGAGGACTTTGCTGTCAGCAACAGTTTGTATTTCTCGCATCAAAATTTTTCTCATATTGTGATTGTGATGCCAGCGGTGTCAGTTTGGGCGTTTGCCAGTTAAGTTTCGATTGATTGGTTAGGTTAGTAGGTTGATGCAAAGGGATTGAGCATTACTATTTCCATGCAAAGGGATTGAGCATTGCATTTCTATTGTGATACTGGTAACGATCAGACTGGCAGCTGCCTTACCTCTGACTAATGTCCATGCTGGCATATTTGGTATATGCTGGGAACTGTAATACTGGCAAGTGGAAACTGGTAAATGAATACTGGGTAATGACCTGGAACCATGTGTTTAAATCAACATAGTTTCAAAAAATAAAGATCGGAAATAACGTGAGTTATTATCACTGAAGAAATCTGGGAAAAGCTAAAAATTATTCCATAAATCCCCGGACGTTGGACACCTGTTATCAAATTATAAATATGTTACTTTAACATATAAAAAGCACCTAAAAGCGCCATCTTTCTTAATCAAAAGTTAATTTATATCTATCATGTCATAGCTATAATGACATTACATAAAACATTGAAACGTGAAGGAATCGAGTCGAAACTGACCGAAATACCCCCATAGATAAAATAATATGCATAGAATATATACACTTAAGGACAAAAAATTCCCTCCTCCTACCCCCGGGTGGTTGGCCTTGACCCAAATCCTATGATGGGCCATGGGCCTTTGACCCAATATGCCTGTATGTATACTAAATTTCTAAAAATCCATTGACGTATATAATGAGGAGGAAGCAACGTATTTTCTAACTTCCTTCCCCCTGCCCCCGGGGGTTTGACCAATGAACCTGAAAATGTACATAAGGATTAGCCTTGGCCTAAGGAATCGTCATTCTAAATTTGAACATAAGGTGTCACGAAAAAGAAAATCCCTACCCCTGGGGGCTTAAAATATATCCTTGACCCAATGTGTACCAAATTTGGTGAAAATCGATCCTCGCATATCGTCAGAATGGTGTTGACGGACGGACAGACGGATAAACATGGCCAAACAAGTATATGTATAAAAGGATTTTATCAGGGTAATAAATGGATAGTGATTTATATATAGTGATATTATTCAGTCACGTTTTTCATCTATATCCCATGTAGTGTCACAGTAAATATGACAATTTGTCCGACAGGATTTTAGAACTTACTGAGCTTGGTACACATCTAATAAGTTCGCTTATGTTCACAGATGGTTTAATTACATTAGTGCTAAAGCTAATGTATATTTACAATTAATACAACTCGAACATATATATGCAATTAATTATTCTAAAATTTGAAGTTAGGTACGTGATTCATATCTCATAAAGAATGTCTCCAACCGAATCCACACATTATTTCGAAATATATTCGAAACTTTTGAAATATATGATGTGAAACATCATTCGAAAGCTACGAAAATAGGTTTCTGCTTAGAAATTTATGATTATGTGCATGTAGTGTATTTAGCTATGGCAAACAATAACGCTTTTTGTACTTCTTGAAAGTTATTTCTATGTAAATAGATCCTGAGACTACAACCGTTGTATATGTTTATTAATTGAGTCATCGCGACATCCAACAGCCAGTGATTATAGCGAATTTAATGAAACGAATCGGAATGATTACAATTTTAAATGTAGTTTAGGTGCTGGAGGAGTGATGGCATTTGCCAGGTGCAGGGTCCCCAGCAAACCAAAGTGGGTCTACAGCAGACTAACACCAAAGTGGGTCTACAGCAGACCAAAGTGGTTCTCCAGCAGACTAACACCAAAGTGGGTCTACAGCAGACCAAAGTGGGTCTCCAGCAGACTAACACAAAAGTGGGTCTATAGCAGACTATAGTGGTTCCCCAGTAGACTTAGAATCAAGAGTAAGTCTACAGCAGACTAATAGTACGGTGGTTCCCCAGCAGACTATAGTGGGTCTACTACTACTTATAACTGCATGCCAAGTATTTACTTCAATGCAAAAGTAAGGGTTCCCAAGCAGAACGAAGTGGTATCCTGTTTCAGTTTTGATTTGATTTAAATGAATAAAAAGTAGGGGTTGTTAACCCGACTATGACTAACATTAATCAGAGTACTGCCGACCAAAATTGAATGGCTGTAACCCATTGGAGGGTTGCCAGCCAGCAATCAAACATTAGTTTGCATTCATGTTAAAATTTACCCTAATAACATAACCTAACCTAATAACATAATCTAACAAACTTAACCTAACAACATAACTTAACAACATAGCCTAACATGCAAATCTAACACCCGTTTTTATAAGTAAACTGAAATATAGGTAGGTGACATGTGCTAAATTAATTTTAGAAGTAATAAAAACAAAATTATATATTTTCTATATAACATTTGGCTTATTATATATTATGTTATGAGTAGTAGTCTGCTGGGAACCCATTTTGGTGTTAGTCTGCTCGAGACCCACTTTTACTATAGTCTGCTGTAGACCCACTATAGTCTGCTGTAGACCCACTATTGTCTGCTGTAGACCCACTTCCATCCAAGTCTGCTGTTGACCCACTTCCATCCAAGTCTGCTGGGGACCAACTATAGTCTACTGGAGACTCACTTTTGTCTGCTGGAGACTGGAGACCCACTTTGGTGTTAGTCTGCTGGAGACCCACTTTGGTCTGTTGGGGACCATCCACCGCATATGCCACATGCTTTTGTTGTTGTTGATGGTATTTATGTATTGCCGACTTTGCCGTACGCAAGTACTGTACGTACATACGTACGTGTATTCATTCATCCTTTTGCATTGTCATTCAATTCGCTGGATGTGTTCGAGACTTTTCAGATTTTCAGACTAGATGGGTTAGGCTTGTAATCACTGCTTAATCATACATATATTTTTGTACTTCAATCAAGAACTGTCTGTTGTCTGTCTCAGTCTCAATCTAATAATCTAATCCTAGTTGGTAGTGTTGGCTTTGTGTGAGATGAAAGCGGGTGACAAAGTTTTAAAAGTTGATGTTGATTTATATATTTTTGGTGGTGGTGTGATAATTGTTCGAAATATATTGTGTGGAGTATGTTACTACCTCCGACGATAATTTGTTCAAAATAATTGGTTAATAAAGTAATAAAGACAGTTGAAAGGGTGAAGGGAGATTGAAGGGGAAAGGTGGGAATCAGAACTAAAAGGTGAAAAACTTGAAGGTAGGTTTCAAGTTTGTTTGGTACTGGCTAAAGCATGACACATTATTAATTAGTTAATTGTATTCAGTTGTTGGCTGTGAACTATTTTGGCTTTTCTTTTTGACTTTTTGTTGAATGTATGAGGATTTCCATGAATATTGTTGTAATTGATAAAGCTTCAATAATGCAATTAATGCATTTATATTTATTCATCATTTTCAGATAGAGTCAGCCATCAGCATGGACAACACATTAAACCCAAGCAAAAAAGAGGAGGAAAACGCCCACAACAAGGAATCTGAAAAAATCATTCCTCCAAATTCGCATCCACACCAAACACCACCACCACCTGTTCCAGGAACTCTAGAAGATTTAGAAAAACTAGTCTTAGATAGTGAACCAAATGAATGTGAAGAAGAAGCAAATAAAGAACCTAATCTTGTCGATGATTATGTTGATGAGGAAGCCTTGAAAACTGAGGAAGAGAAGTTGACCAGTGAAGAACTATCTGTAAATAACTCAATACATAATTACCAATCATTCAACACTTATTTGTTTGCTGAAAGCGCCAATTAAAAGTTTTAAAATTGTCTTGTCTCATGTTAGAATCGACTTTCTCAAGCGAAGCAGCTGAAAGATGAAGGTAATGTGGAATTTAAAGTGGAACATTTTAAAAACTCCATTTTATCCTACACCAAAGGCCTTCTAGTTTGTCCTCTTTGTGAAAAAGAATTACGATCGATTCTCTATGGGAATAGGGGAGCAGCAAAAATTAAATTGGTACATTTATTATTTTTAATGTGAGCATTTACTCTCTCCTTGTCTTGTGATCATCCTAAAGTTGATGTAAATTTTTGGTTCATTTCAACAGGGATGCAAAGACTTGGCCATAATGGACTGTACAAAATCCCTGGAATATAATCCAACCTATGTTAAGGTGCTAATTCGTCGAGCCCAGTTGTACGAAGGAGAGGATAAGTTAGATGAGGCTTTAGAAGACTATAAAAAAATTGTCGAGTTGGATCCCTCCAATACAGATGCTAAATATGCTATACATGTGAGTTAATTGGTTGGAAAAACCAGTAAGGAATAATGGAAATAATTTTTAATGTAAAATAATACATATATTTGAATTATTTCAGTCACTCCCACCCAGAATCGAGGCAAGGAATGAAAAGCTGAAAGACGAAATGATAGGTAAATATCCCCGCTAACATTTTTATAAAATTAATTAATTAATATTAATATGTTTTTCTCGGATAATGTTTCATAGTTATAATAACAATTTGTTTAGGTAAATTGAAAGAACTAGGAAATAAAATTCTTTCTCCTTTTGGTTTATCCACTAACAACTTTCAAATGGAGCCTCAGCCTGGAGGAGGGTATTCGTTTAACTTCAAGAAATAATCAGGGGATGGTGTAATTTTCACTCAAGAATAGTGAGCCTTTCTTGTCAAGTAATAATAATTAATGTGCTCATATCATAATAAAGTAGTAATAACTTTTAACTCACGCTGGTGAAAAGCTTGAGAATTTTTTATTGAAGAGTATATGTAGAGTAGGGATGAATGTGGTATTCTTTATGTGATTAATTTTCAAGTTATGTGGAGAAGTACAAAAATTATTTTTAATTAAAAGGCAGTCTGTAATAGAGAAACATTATTATGTAGTTTTCAATGTGTTAACTCATTTTGTTCATCACGAGAGTCTCTAGTGTTGTATTCTCTAGTGAAAAGAGGCTACACGAGTTGTTTGATAACTGATGTCTGATTACGAATGACTGGTTTGCTCAGTCAATCTGTGACCTTATGACCTCCATAAATATTATTATATAAATGTAGTAGCCAGTTAGAAGTTTTTAGGATAACAAATTACTCACATTTTGCAAATTCTGATATTAACTCAACTTTCACTCCCACCGACCCCAACATGTTTAGATGATCATAGTTACGTTTATTCTTTTAAAATCTGAAATAAAACAATTTATTTAAGTTTATGGCGAGAGGGGGAAAATTTTGTCAAACTTAGATCGATATTCTGCTTTTAAGCTAGAAACATAAGATTCTTTTGACGAGTGACATGGAAGGTCATCAATCCTGTCACTTCGGCATCTATCTTGCTGACCCATTTTAAAAGTTGACTTAGTAAATTCCCCCCGGAACGGAGATCCCTCCCAAGGAGCATCACGGATCACACATTGTGATCTATATTTCCACTGTGTGGAGCAGTACTTTGCCTTAATCCCTTTAAACCTCTCGTCCAGAAATTCTCTCGCAATCTGGTCAATCGTTTCCTTCATTTTTGTAAGGAGTCCATCATTATAACTCTTTTGTTGCGGGTAGAGTGCCGATGTCAGTTTAATTGTAGACCAAAGGGCGCCCGAAAGTTGAGCAAATTGCGGAAGTGTAACAATCGGATATTGTCTGAGGATGTGGTCCTTCATCCTAAATTTTGCAAACAGGGTCTCCAGCCTGGCTTGAACGTATAGGAAGGTTTGTTGTGTTACTGATTCCGTAAATTGTGTCGACCCTAGGCCCCCAATCCACTCCAACTTTTCTTTAATCACGCCAAGTTCAGAGGCTATGTTATTAAGCTCGTTGTCTGTGATAGCTTCATATATTTCCGCTTTTCGAAGGGCACTATTCACACCACTGAAAGCTAATGTGACAATGACAGGGAGAATTGCTGCGATGGCGGAACCAGCGTAAGGGATTGCTTTAGCTGGAACGGATACAACTTTTGCGACGATTTCATACTGACTTTGTAGTTCAGCTTCTAGACGGGCGTATTCACTTATTACGGAAATTGAAGGGAATCCCGCAACTGTGTCGACGGGATAGCCTAAACAGTGTTTAGGACAGGAACTCCCGGAGCCCATAGTGAAATTCTTTTTTTTAAAGCTCTGGAAGAGAGACACTGATGGTTTTAGTTTTAATGGGACTTGTGAGGAGAACTATGAACTATGTATACATATATATATATGGTCTGGTTGATATTGAATATTATTGTCTGTTTGTCTGTAAAATGTTTTCCAACAAAAGCATTTAGGGTTGGGTTGGGCGCGGAGATCTTGTTTGATGGAGTTGAGAAGTGAATTGACCTTTTTGAGCTCTTATGCATTCCTGTGCTGCACTGCTCCCTGACCATTTAATAAGTCAGAGATGAGATAAGACTGAGCGGATATCATGTAATGGTAATTGGTATGTGGTCATTCATGAATCATTCCAGAAAAAAGTCAGGAAAGGAAAGGAACTTTATGAGAACATGGGTCAAATGTCTTGTGTGCGTATGACAGGCTCTTCTGGCGTTTTCTAAGTAAAAGTTAAACGAGATTAACATATATGTAAGATTAATTTTGCTGTGTTTAGCAAGTAAAATATATTTTTGTTGCATTAACAAGAAAAAAGTTATTGAACCAAAAACAAGAAACTATTGAGGGTGAAGTGCGGAATAAGGAATGACGTCAAGAATGATTGAACATCTATCAACAAATAACCTAGTAAAATATGAATGAGCGAGTTGAGTTGTATGATTGTATATGTTCTATTGAATAATCGTAACAATATTTTTAAAGGATATTCAAATGCATACAATAAATGAGAAACAATTGAATTTTTAGAAACATTGCAAAAGACACGAGGTCAACATCCAAGAATCACATCTTCGCCATTTGCATCAAGGTCATTATCATCACAAATATCCTCATTGGAATTGTTAATTAGAGCTAATTTAAAGGAGTCGAGGAAAACCCTTTTGCAGTCCACAATATCCACATTATTTTGAGTGAGGATGGTTTCAGGGTCTTCTATATAATGTGGGATTATGGTTTCGTCCTCCTTTAAATCCAAGTCGACATCCGTGGCCACAAATGCCGTCTCTTCCTTAACGCTTACAAGATCAGGGGCACTAATTCGTCCATCATCGTCACTGTCACTGTCTTCGTCCTTCCTGAAAAAGGTTTTCTCGTCCTTGAGCACTTCCACGACTTGATCAAAATGCGTCTGGATAATATGTGGCTGGAGAGAATACTCTTTGGAATTGCTTCCCACACGTGATACATCCTGTCAGTCCCTTTCTTTTCGCCTTCGATTATCCCCATTCATCAAATGTTTCTTCACAGTTATTTGAATAGCTTTCTTCAACTTCCGTTCCGTCGTCTGCGAAGGTAACACGTCAGCATAAACTTGGAAAGTGTGCAAGTTCAGTTCATGAGATCAGAGGCAGTACACGTCTTTATGGAATGGAAATTGGAATGTTCCACAGTAACCACACTTCGCCTTTTGTAGCGAAGAACTTTTCCCTATTTGAGGATATGACTTTTCTTGTGACGCCAGCACATTACCCTACTGGTAAAATATTTCCCGCAAATTGTACACGTAAAAGGATTACATCGTTTGGGATCACCGTTGCTAGTTTTTTGGTGAAACTGGAAAATCTTGAGTTTTGGCAAAAGGTCCTTCCTGTGGCAAAGGTTGCAACAGTTACTTTTCCCAAGGCCAACGCGCTTCTTTAAAGGGGCTAAATTGACTATAGTGAAGATTTATTTTCCTCTTTTTTCTTGCTAAATATTTGAACTACTTCCGCTGCGCTCTGTTCATCCACGTTAACGTCATTCTGGAAGAATCGGTCCCCAGCAGAGATAAGCATTTCTCGCATATGAAAACCTCTCCATTATTTTCAAGGCTGTCTTGATACATTATCAGTATCGCAATTAAAGTATTTATCCAGACTGAATTATCGTCAATTTGCAAATACCTCATTAAACAATTTAAACCAGGTTGAGTTTAAACTGAAATTTGCACTTGTACTTTTTTCATCTGATTTTAAGCAAAACAAGCACTGCTTAAATGAAAAATATGTTTCAGCTGCAAATTTTCTGGAAGATATACAGTTTCCTGTTTCGAAAAGGCACTTCCTCCCCAAATCATCATCAGGGGAGGAGGATCCATATCCATGATTTCAGAACAATCTATTTTCTAGAATTTCTTTTTATTTCAGAAAACGAGGAGCAAAATGTTTACTACACTTGAATATGATGATAGAGATTCACCACGAGATTCACTCATGTATGGTACCTGGTACCGTACGTACAGTATTACATGCATGCATATGATACACAAAAGACACCAAATCACAGCACCACACCACATGAAGAGAATGTTGAAGATGCAGTTTGTGAAATAAGATTGTGTTATCTCATGGCTATCTTTGCCTCCAGTTTTTGGACATTTAGGTCATTTTTAATGCTTCATCAATTATTATACGATTTTATTGATTGGAGGATTTTTTCGATGAATGAAACGGCTAATGAATTGTGGAAAAATATAGAACTGATTTTACTCATATGAGTGAATATTTTTTTACATCAATATCAATCATCATATTCATAATTTAGATGAAGAACTATCTAAATAAAACCTAGACATAAAACAAGGTTCATTTGACAAAATTTAATCACTATCACTAATAGAAGTATATTAGCAGCACACTTTAGCCAGACTATTCACCGTGTCCACGGATAGTTGGACACGATTATATCCTAATAAATAAAAATATTAATATCTCTTGTTTTTAGGGAAATATTTGTCAAGAATGTCAAGAAATCTGCAACTTTAATCACAGGTTTTTTAACAACTTATAATTGCTTAACTAGGCTAACTCTTCCCATTTCCAAATTTTGATACACCCATCATCCCCCGCAGAAGCTAAAATATTTTTCATTGTGGGATGCCATTTCACACAATTGACATCTGCAGTGTGAGCTCTGTGGGTGAAAACTTGTTCGAAGCCATTCTTGTCTAGTTCGTTGGTTGATGGGACTTCTTTAAAAATTCGGATATGATCATCCCCACAAGCTGTAGCAATCAAGTTGGTTTTCTTGTTCCACGACACGTCATAAATAGCTCGAGTGTGATAACCTCCAATTGTGCTAACACAACTCCACGAATCCTTCTCTCCTTCGCCGGACCTTTTCCAAATTTTAAGAGAAAGGTCGTCGGAGCAGGATACTAGTCGATTTCCACTGGAATCAAAGTCTATACTCCAAACAGTGGATTCATGGCCAGTCATAGTGGCCGCGGTTGTCCAGTCGCCGTCGTCAATGTCATGGATGAACGTTTTAATTGTGTCGTCATAACTGCAAGAAGCTAACTGGTCAATGTGTGGATGCCAAATGACCCTTTTTACATCTTGAGAGTGGACAGTCATCACCCCTGAGCATTCAACGTCTTCACCGTCATCCAACACTGACCTGAAAATGGGAAACAATTTAATTAATTGCCTTATAACAGTTAACAATTTAAAATTATAGTCATAAACTGTGTAAACATTAGCATACCAAATCATGACATTTTTGTCTCTTCCACAACTCGCAAAAAACTTTCCAGAAGGGGCCCAGCTCACAGCTTTAACTTCACTTTCATGACCTTCCACCACTGACGCACAGCTATAAGACTTTTTAGATTTTCCTCCCTCCCAAAGTGTGACCTGACCGTCGAAACTAGCCAAAAGGACAAATTTTCCACAAGGAGACCATGCCACGTCTCTAATGCTCCGGGTGTGATTGTCCCCAATTTTTGCTATCAAACGGCAAGGTCCTTCTGTTAGTTCTGATTGTACTTTATCAGGTTTTAAATCTTCTGCTGAGAAAATGCAACTCGTTTTATCTTCTCCACAAGAAGCAAGCTTGTCACCATTCGGAGACCAGTCTACTGCCCAAGCTTTTCCTCGGTGGGCGTCTATTGTCTGAATTAATTTAAACATTTTTCAGTCCTCAGTTTACTTTATAACTGCTTACTACAACACAACTGACTGTGAGGAACTGTCAACTGTTGACTTGAATTGAAACTGAAACTGGTCAGTCCTCCACCAGGACAACAATTTCCAACAAAGGCACCTGCAAAGGGATTGCGATGGAAACTCTTACTAGTATCAGCGAATCAGCAGTACTCAGTACATATATCCTTTCATGGAAATGAATAGATTTAAAATTGAAAAATCAAAATCTATAGCAAATTCTCTTTACAACACAACCAACAACAGAGAGCAGATGAGAAATCCCCGAGTTGAGGCGAGGTAAACCGAAGTACATGCGACATGCATGGCTATCTATGGATGGACATGGTCCATGGACCACTTGTGGGATTTTTTTCTGTACAGTACGCAATACACTTGGGGACATAAGCATTCCTTTTTCGTGTACATGTCCTTCCCATGAAAAACCTAAACACAATATCATCTTCCTTCCACCGTCACAGTTGTCAACCACTCTGAGACATCTATGGTACTGTTTTAGCATTATCTTGGAAAGAAAAGGTCTGAGTGCGAGTGGTACTATCTACCTTTC
>JAHZNA010003317.1:7787-27938 GCA_027743935.1 Sinodicranocentrus sp. ZH6
CCCCCCCCCCCCTCAACCACCCCCCATTTTTCTTTTTCAATTGAAAATGACGCTCTCCCCTTTTCTCTTCACGTCTCAAATAAAATCGATATCTTTCTCCCTTTCACCTTCACCGCTTATCAAAAGGACGGAGAGGGAAGGATTGAATGGAAAAAAATAGCTTCACTTCCTTTGAAGCTGGAGCTGAAGAGGATTTACAAAAGGACACACAACTACTTAGAGCTCAGTCTCTGGGAAAAGCAAGAGGATTTTGTATTTTTTTCTCCATCCAGCTCTCCGTCTATGTCAGCCAGTTTGTCGGGCTGCGGAAGGTGTACAATTGCTTTAAATTGTCTCCATCTACAATTATATCCCTGTTGTGAACATCCTGTCTTTCCAAACAATTTACTCGATGCTCTCTACTCCCTTTATATTTTACCAGTGTCAGTTGGCATGTGGAAAATGCTCTCTAAACGAATATATTTGAGTGTCTATGTATTTTTGTGGTTGGAGCAAGCCACACTCTTCATTTCACAAGAGAAGCCTTATGCTCTACATTTAAGAAGGAATCCCACTTGTACGGATGCTGATATAGTTTCTCGCTCTGAGGGAGAGAGAGAGAGAGATAGACAGAGAAAAAAAATGTTATACTGTTGTTCTTGTCTCGTTCCCCATGTGAGACCCTCATTAGCTTCATCATCACAAGTCACTTGATTTTGTAAATGATTTCATTCCTTTTTCCCCTTTAGCAAAACTGGAGCGGATTTTGGCTTGGAAAAAGGCTAAACAGGTTTTACTAAAGTTTCAGCATTGTCCAGAATTTTAAGATATAAAATTCTAGCTGGAAAGAGGTGTTTTGATGGGAAGTCTGATAAGCTGGTTTTTTTGGCTTGACAATAGAAGTAGATTTGGGAATCGTGAGAACTAAAACTTCTTTAGAGAGGGGCACTCAATCGGAAAATAAAAAAATCTCAAGGGAAGAATGTCAACATTTTCTGGAGAAAATGTTTCCGGTAGAAGGATCCCTCTCTAAATAAAAAAGTAGATAAGGCTATGCCACACGTATTCCATCATCAATAGATTTCACTCTAGTGTGTTGTTGTTGTGAGTCACGTTTCCAGATACAAAAATATTTTCAACATCTGCAAAACCACATCTGTGCATGAAGAGTAGAGGATGAAAAGGAAACGTTGTTTTTCCATAGTTCACCAGATAAAAACGTATTCATTACAAAAGGAAATAGATCGAGGATGAATCATACTCTTATGAAGTATGAAGTACAACCATTCCGATACGTTTTCATCTTCATTTTTAACATGCTTCGTTTGTCAATTTTGGAGTAACACTATCTATTTATTAGGAGGGTTTATTTATTTAAAAAAAAAAATATTTTGGCGTTGAAATAATTTTTAATTTCAATTTCTCATCTTTGCAAACTAGAGCAAATTTGTTGTAATGAGTGACTCACGTGCTGTAACTTGATCAACGTGCATTTCATTTCGCATGGCTAATCTCAATCCTTCCTCTTACGCAGAGCACACGCTCCTTAGCTAATTAAATGGTGGACCATGAACCATGGCTAACTTTAAGATAACATTTGATATCCAGTCGTCCTTCAAATATCCTCTTTCCATTCAATCAACATTATCATCAATAGGCTTCCTCGTTCTCTTGCAAGAGTGAGGACAAGAAAACGTACAAACAAAATTATGCATACGTATTACATATCTGGATGGATGGGGGGGATGTACCCAATACCACAAAAAATAATCACTATATTCGTCGTAGATTCGTGCGTCGTACTACGGCATGCTATTGCTCGCGTAATCAATACCGTAAAAAAAAGCATGCTGGATTGGTTTTGGATTCCATGAAATTGAAAAAATTGGAAGCTAATGAGCCATCAAAAGTTTATCACCCGTGGACTTGCGGTTTCTCAAGCTATGCATATTAAATTAGTCTAAATTTAAAGCAAGAGGGATGTCATTTGATGAATTATTTGAATTGTATTGTTTTACATTTTATGCAAATTACGACGCCCTCAACTATTTTATTTTAGGATTTAAAATTGAATTTATCATTAGATTGAATAGTCGTACAAGTGTACCTGAATAGATTGACTGTAAGGCGATGCTGGAGAACTCACTAAAAATGCTGGAACTCCAATTAAACTTCCAGTAAAGGCCAATATTGCATAGAGGATGTAGAATTGGATCAAAACAATGGGATGACAGGAATCAGATCAAATTTCATTCCTTCCGTTTCCACTAGTTCATTCATATATTTTTATCTCCAGCTTTTTTTCTTCCACGCTTTCCTCCTCAACCACAACAAGCTCAATTTTTCGCTGAATAAAAAACTCTCTCAAAACTTTCTTCTTTATCCTTTTGAAGTGATGTAAACAAACGTTCGTATTCTCTTTCCCTTGTATTTACTATCTCGTCTCTGCGTCTTCCTTTTCACTTTAAATCTCTCAACAATAAACAAGCCATATAACAATTCACATTTTTGCGACCATCTTTTCCCTCTCAATAAAGTTAAGCCAAGATGCACTTTTTCAAATATAAATTCACCAATCCATCCATATTCGTAGACATGTTCACAATCTCCTTACCCCTCAGTGTAATCATAGTCACCTCATTCACAATTAACTTGAACAGTTAGCACACTCCAAAGCACTCAATATTTTTAACAACAAACAATCTGCACCAAATTCCCTCCTTAATTTTCGCCCTCGTCCACAATCCTTTTTTTTTTAAATCTTGCTAATTTACCACATTAAATATTTTGTCTCTTCAATCCTTCTCCTTTGAGTGTGCTACGTCTTAAAAATATAAAAAAAACTCTGTAGCCCTTTCAAAAAAATTTTCCACTGTGTTCTTGCTTGCCAAGCAGAGTTAGTCCAACTGTGAGACGGAGATAGGGTCTGCACTAGCTATACACAATCTTTTTCTCGCTTCTATATATTCCACCTTTACCATTTTTTTTCTCCGCTCTTACTCTCTCCTCTGTATTTTCTGCTCAGTCAAGACTTGATCACGCTCCACCATCTACGCAATAGACAACCAAAGGCATTTCGGATCTGACTAAAAACTCCGCACAAAAAAACCTTTCCTTTGCACACAAAACACACACACACACACAAGCTGTTATATTGTTAGCTTGTGTGGATGGTTGTGTATATGTGTGTGTGCACATTTCACAATTTTCGACCTGTCCTTTTTCCTTCCTTTTTCTCTCTCTCTCTCTGTAAAATAACACAGGATGGAATATAAAACTTCACCACTTGCACAACCAACGCACACTTTGTGATATTCCTTTACACTATTTTTTTCTATCTGGTTCACTTGTTCCCTCTGCTTTTTCAAGAGAAAAACCATTTAGCCAGAGAGACAAGTTATAGGCTAGCTAGATTTTTTTTTCAATAGATTTCTTCTCTCTCCATAACATTCTCATCATTAGCAACAATGATAGAAAAAAGGAGATACATTTTGCGTATTTTTTTATTTTTGTATTCTCTAAACACTATCTGCATGAGAGGGATTGCATGGGTGGGATATATTCCTAAAAATTCTCTCTGGTTTTTGCCTCCTTACAGGAAAAGGGTTGCTGGCAGATATACAGTATAAATATTCATTCCAGCGACCTTAGCAAAATACACGGAGATGTAAAGAGCTTATAACATGGAGGCATAGCAGTTCCTCAACCTCTCCATGTAATTTTACCTCTCTTTTTATTCCATTTTCTTTACTCAGCTCAGACAGGAGACTAGACCAGCAGAGGAAAACGGGAGAGAATGGAATGAGTATGGAGTGCGAGCTCTCAGGCTCCATGTAATTTTTTTTTCTATACTCGCTCACATCTGTAATCCTCATTCTCGTCTGTGTTTTCCCATCATCATCGTCATCATATTGCTTCTAGATGCTATTATGTGGGTATAATAGAAAATTATTTTTTGCACTTTTCCTCTTCCCTCTTTTAAGAAGGAGAATGTGTGTGGAGACCATGCTCACGCTTTTTTATTATTCCTTCACACTTTATATCCTTCTACTGAGGTGTATCAACGAGAGAGAGAGAGAGATAGGTTTGAAGAAAAAAAAACGTTTTTTCTCTCTTCAGCTTATATATAACTCTTTTGCTCTGGAAAACTCCAGACGGGGAGAAGTCAATGCGCAATTGAAACTCTACGCTTCTCTCACTCGTCTCCTATTCTACCGCAACTTTGAACGTTTCATGGATCATAGGGAGGAAATGTTTCATTTTTTCTCCAGTCTCTTTTCTCCTCGTCTTCCAGTTCATGGGGAGACTAGGAGATGGGAGACATTTTATCTTGAAAAGTCAACAAATGCGAGAGTAATGAGGAGTTGCTTTCCATATTTCCATCTTGATAAAAAAAATCCAGAGCTACATATAATATTGACAATTCAAGCGGCTAATTAGACTAATTAATTAGTTTTTATTGTCAAGCAAAATTTAGCGTAATAAACCATTCAATATATTTTTATTACTGAACGGCAACTGGCACACAAGCTATTTTCCAAAATGGATACCTCTACATTTTAAGCATAAGATGGAGGAACGAAAGGACCAATATGCTTGACTTATATTTCCTCCAATATGTAACCTCCTCCAAGTTTTGTTAGTAGTCTGCCTGGCTTTTCTTAACAGATTGAATATTACAAGAAAATAAGTGTGTGTATGGGAGTGTGTGTGCCTCAGCCAAAAAGTAAATTATAAAGGATGCCCGTCTCCCCCCATCTTTTCCATATGTCTATGCTAATCTTTTTGGTTGGACCCACCGCAACATCTAATTTATTGAACGAACTCACACACAGGCAATACTCTCATGTTACTCCTCTTCCGTTAAACCTGAGGATTACGCGGAATTTTACTGTATCATGTAATGTCTTGTGCCTGAGTTTTGTCGCCTTTTTCCGAAAAAAAGAAGACTTTACTGCGTATTTCTGTTTAGGACCACCCTCTTTGTGAAAAATGAGAAAAGTCATTGTCTCTTGGAGAAGAATCCCTTCAAGTGACATTTTTACAATGACTCCCTTTTGTCAATCACTGATCTTTCTGACATTTACAAATTGTTTTCATCTTGTTCCTT
The DNA here is from genome assembly GCA_027743935.1 of Sinodicranocentrus sp. ZH6. Taxonomy (NCBI): domain Eukaryota; kingdom Metazoa; phylum Arthropoda; class Collembola; order Entomobryomorpha; family Entomobryidae; genus Sinodicranocentrus; species Sinodicranocentrus sp. ZH6. Next base: position 12,877 of record JAHZNA010003317.1, read on the forward strand.
CCCATGTTTATGTCACATGCCAACTTGCTCACAGGAAGTTAGCTTCAACTCTGCTTTACATAATAAAGAGATTTTTTTGGAGGCGGAGGAAAAAAAAGAGAAAAATACTGTTAATAATATTTATGGCAGCGTGATACAAAAATTCTGAGAAAAATAAGCCCACATCCTATATCCCAATTTTCTAAACGGAGATCCAATATATCCTCGTCCTTTTCATGTTTGTTGATACAAGAATACATAAATGTTTCTCTGGTCTTATCTCCATTTTTTGGCTGTAAGCATTTTTTTCTCTCTCCTCCATTCTTTGTTTTATTTTCGCCATACACACATCCCTCCATCAATCCTCACCAGAAGCAAATACTAATAACTGAATGTACAGGGTAGTGTAAACAAATGCACATTTTGCATTTTCAATCCTCTATTTATCCTTCTCTCTTTTCTCAAACAAACATTCCTCTGTCCTCTCTATTTCCCATCCTGGCCGACTTACCATTCTTGCAAAACCTGCAAGAAAGCTGATCCATATTGTTTATGCAAAAAAGGTGATTAACGAGTTCAAGCCAGGTTAGGTTCCGTAAGGGAAAAAACAATAAATTATTTCTCAACGGAGCGATGACACAAAATATTGAGTGCATACAAAAATTCACAATGTTTTGTACACATATTTCTCATAGGGCAACTTGAGACTTGGGTTGGCTTTTTTTAATAGCCTCTTATTTAAAACCTGCAAATATCCTCATTAAATCCTATAAACCCGTGAGTATTATACATATAACAATATTTCATATCTCTTCATCTCTCTGAGAGAGAGAAAAAACGGTAATCTCGACACAAAAAACATAGCCGACTGTATAAACTCTCTGTTGTTGTGTACTCATCGTCAGTAGAGAGAGGAGAGATCAAGCTTAAAATGCAAACTGACTTGATGATCGTACCCTCATCTAACAAGGATTATGATGATTGCTCAAGCTACCATCCACCATCCCATGAGTATATTGTGCGGCTCCTGCTGATAAAAAAATAATCTTGCAAAAAAAAGATATAGTGATATTATCAGGATTTTACAAAGTGCAACACAATGTTCCTATGTTTTATGTATATGTGCTTTATGCAATAAACACTCAATGTGGATCTCTCTCTGCTCCAAAGGGTTTTTCCCTGGATATCTTGTTACACATTTACTCACATATCTGTTGGCGCTCAATTCTCCTCATGAGAGAGGAGCCCATTTAGGAAAAAAGTATAGCATGGTGCACCTCAAAGAGTGCAATGGATATCCTTTATTTAATAAACTTTAAAGAGAAGCTCTGTCTATGAAGGACGGAGAGAATATATTGTAGGTTATAGTTATATGAGCTATGTACAAAAATGCTTTTAATGTTGTGAGTGGGGATGGCGTAACAATATTTTTTTCAGTTTTGCTCCATCTCTCTTCATTATGAGAATATTTTGGTTGCAGTATAATAAAGATGAGATTGTCTAGATGACTATTTTATTCTGTCTGTAAAGATGTTCAGTTGCACTTGTTGTGTTTGTTTATTGTGAACAGGTCGTTTTCGAGATGACGACTATATCTCTACCATTTTAGGGGATATGGTTTTGTACACCTGGGAAAAATGGTGGGGTTATGGATGGTGAATAGGATGAGGAAAATATGGAATATTAAGTCAGGTGTGGGCAATTATCATCTTAATTTTATTTATGCTTGCACTACATTTCAAGGCGAAGGTCAGCAAAATGCTCTATATTCAAATTTTACCAACAACGAATTTGTCCTACAGATCTATCTTCACTTTGTATTATTCAATCGTAATAGAATCCACTATCGGCGCTCAACTCGAAAAACCTCAAATCCCCCAAAACATTTAAAGAAATCTCGTTTTCTCTCAATCCTTTGATGACTCAACACCTGCTGATATTTTACTACGCTTATTACGTTTTTCTCCCAAATACAAAAAGAAAAACAACTTTTGTGACGATCCTCCTCCTCCCATGAGTTCTTACTACCTTTCCTCTACTATCCCCATATATCATCATCTGACAACAAAACAATTCCCATTTATTCTCTCTCAACGAAACAGCCCCGACTGAAGCGACTGTGTGCTGCCACTTTGCAAAAAAAAATTGGCAATCTTCTTCTCTTCAAACCAACTTTTCAACTTACTCTTACAATTTTTTATTACATTTTATTCTCAATCACCTCTCCTTCTCTTACAATATGACAAGGTAGACTTCACAAAGTATTCTCAAACACCCGCTATATCCTCCTCCTAACTTGACCAATACATCTTGTAAACTTCAAGTCATCTCTTTTTGGTGTCATGTTATGTTCCGCCAGGTATGGCTCTGCACCCGTGAAAACTATTGAAGTTTTTTATCCTTTTCTCAAACCTCACTGCTCTCATCTATGTTGAAGGCTAATCTCCGAGAAAAAAATTTTCACATTGGATGAAGCTATGGTGCGTGTGTATTTTATCTTTTTCAATCCACCTATCAACATTTTTCTTCTTTTCCCTTCGGACAAGTTACGAGGATGTTATTCCGCTAGAAAAAAAAATCCCTTTTGTTCTTTTCTGCAAATCACTTTGCTTTTTTCTCCATCCTGGATGCTAAATATGCTTCTCTCTTTCTGAGCCAATGTTTTTAGGTTGAGTTGAGTAGTGAAGCCTTGTTTTCTTCCAAGTTTTGTAGCCAAGAGCTAAAAGCAACTGACCGGGAGCAAAAAATTGTGCAAGAAAAAACCAGAGCTTCTTCTCAACGTTTCTAAGTTCACTCACTCATACAGAGAGAGAGAATATTATGCTTGAAGGAGAGGATTTTCCTTCTTCTTTCCACATAGTACATTCAATTAGACAGGATTAGTGTGTCGAATGAGGAGTTAGGAGGTGGAAAATGAACAACCTCAACGTTGTTGTCTGTGGTTCACTCACTCCTTCCCATAAAATCGGAAGGATAATGACAATCATAAGGATGAGATGAGTCAGGCGGTGAAGGAGGGAGAGAGGAATTGTGGGTATTTATGAAGACAATTTTAGCCAAAATTATGGGTAGCTTTGACGGCTCTCATGTTTTACTTTTTTGTATGAAGGGAGCAGATATACATATTTATTATACTTGTCAAGTTAAAACTATCGCCCTTGACGAAACAAAGTTGACAATTGGAGCAAACAACTATTATCCCGAGAGTGGTAGTGCCCCCACTGCTTCCCAAGTAGGTTTGAGAAGCTTTGTCCTCGAAAAATCAATATCCTTGAGTCTATAATGGAGTCCAGGGAAGAGTTAATTTCTTTTCATTGCCATAGTGAGATATGCACTTTGAGAGAGAAAAAATAAAGAAAATAAATCCTCCTTTTCTTCACTTGACCTTGCTCTTCAAATAGAGATTCTTGAAAGGGCATTTACAATCACAACAAAAGTTTACTTCTGCACCACTCACCAGTACCAGTCTCATTCAGTCGGGTGGAATCGCTGGAGAAAGTTTTGTAAGCTGTACAGGGGCAAGATTAGTTTCCATTTTTGTGTTTTGTGTAAAGTTCCGTTCCAAAAAAACTAGATTTTGTTGCTGGGAAAAACGGTGAGAAGTAGAAGCTTGTTTAGGATGCCTCGTCCAGTGATGTTTGATTGCCTGTCGGCAAACGTGGGGAAGGAAGCGATTAACAAGGAGATCACCGCGAAGGAGAATTGGATTCGGAGGAGTAGAAATGACGTTTGGAATATGGCGCTTGGACCGATCCAAGGAAGGATTCAGGACATCTGTGAGGATAAAACAGAGTAAGTTTTTTAATTATTTTAAAACAATGGTTGTTGAAATGTTTTTATTTATTTTGGAAATTGTGATTTGTTTTTTTGAATAGGTTACTCCGCAAGCTAATGGACAGCAAAGATGAATACTTCCGTTACTGCAAGGCTTCCCCAAAATCTCCAGAAAAGGCTGGAAACGACCTCTTCATTGTCCGCGTTGGTCCGGACATTTGCGATGAGTGCGTTCAAGATCCAACCATTCCAATGAGAACACCTCCGGATGAAGTGAAAGGGATCCTTTTCGAAGGTAAACATTGCCTTCATTTGTCAGCAATATCCAGAAATATTTAGATATGTACCAATTAATTACCCTTTTCTTTATTTTTCTCCAGGTCTGGCAAAAGAAGGAGGAGGCTATTACCGCTACCTCCAAACTAGGTACAATTCTGGTCTCCCCGAGACTCGATTCTGTTCCCCACCAACAAGCAACTCAGAATACGCTTGGAGACTCTTGGAAAGCGTTCGGTTGAATACTGCAGATCGCAAGCCAAGACTCAACACCATCGGCCCTGCATTCTACCGTTCTCGTGGTGCCATCTGCAAGTGTGACTTTGCTCCTTACCACTTCCCACGAATGTAAGCTACCAATAATAAAACACAAAAATCCTTTAAAAATATCAATTTTTCTCACGATTCATTTCTAATTGACAATTTTATCTTTTGCTTTTAGCTACTGAGCAACTTTTATTTGGCTTACTTCATCAAGAGCAGAGAGAGACATCCTGGCATTTTCCCACTTCTTGGATTCCACTTTTTATTTTCTTAACCCATTCAAAAATTCACAAATGTCTATTTCACTCCAAACTCCAAAATAAACTCTTCAATATTTACCACAATTAGAAAACCCTTCCTTTGACAACTTCATTTACACTAATTAGCACTCTCTTAAAAAAACTCTCAAGCTCTCAATTACCTTAGCTATAAAACTTGCACGCTTTAGTTTCCCAACCTTTTCCCAAAGGACGCAGAACATGACCAGACGCTCTCACGCAATGTGCTTCTATCCTTCCCAAAATGTCAATATTTGTCTCATTCCGTCAGTCTCAAATCCCCACAAGCTTCTCATATTTCTATTGCTTCACACTAGCCCATTTAGAAAATTGCTTTTGCAAAATGGCACACGTCAAACTACATCTCTCTCTGCACCCTCACACACATGTCTCTATTTAAGCAGAAAATACAAATCTCCATAATAAAAATCCTTTTTCATCAAACTCCAACTCCTTTTTCGCATCCCAAGGGCTGCAAAAGTCAACCTCTCCGTGTGCACCATTTTTCAACGATCCCAATTAAATCGCTTGCCCTCCATTCACCCTCATGTGCAGAAAGACATGCAGTCATGCATGTTCAAAATATTACAAAATACTTTGTATATATAGATAGATATATACCTATGACGTTTTTAATTTGCTCAAAGCAAACACTCGCACACATTATACAACATAATATCATCACACATAAAGTTTTTTTCGTCCTCCCACCTCCCCTTAAAGACAATGTCGTGTTAACATACTAAAAAATATCATGAGCTCCCTCGCAAAAATTTAATTTCATTCAATTCAATGTAAATTACGAGACGATCCTTGCGAACCAAAATCATTGGGATATTTTTTCTTCTTTATATTTATTTTTCCTCTTGTCCCTTCTCATTTCTTCCACGTTTCTTGAACATAGAGAAAAACAAAATACGAGGCTCAAGTCAAGCAGACACTTTGATGGATATCAATTATCATGATGACAATTAGTCTCATCATCATAATTTTATTTTTGTCCAGCCCTATACACTGCTGGAGATTGAGGAGATGAGTTGCAGTCATAAATTATTTTTACAATAGTTATATCAAAAGTGAAGGATAGTGATTTGCAATAAGAAATTAGTACACCAGTCTCCTCCTCTATTTTAATTGTGCTTTAAAAAGCTCTCTCTTTCATCTCTTGTTTGGGTGTGTGTATACACATTTCAAGTAGTTAAAGTGAGAAAAGGGGATTGCCTAAAGGAAAATCACACTTGAAGACTTCTTCACAAGTGGAGCTCTCGCATCTCTCAGGATTCTCTACATCTCTCTCTCTTTCGCTTCATAATATTCCAGTGAAGCGATCTCTCTGTAATTGATCCAGAGATGATGAACAAACCTTCCAATTTATTTTCTCATTTGTGTTTACACTCCTCGAGTGACGATTTCTAGCTGGATGTATTAATCCTTTAATGTTCTTTACTCGACCAACCTCCACCACCATTTTTAGCTTTCAACGCCAAAAAGTTTTTATTAAAATTTTGCCAAAGAGCAATGGTGAATTGATTGATTTGATCTCTTGAAATTTGTCATACAGATAAGATATTGACAAAGTGGGAGTGTCTCAAAAGTTGGTCGTGGCGAAGCTTGAGAAAAAGCAGAGAATCCAAATATGTGTGCCTTGTTTTTCTTGTTAGCATTGGGAGTTCGCTACTACTGACGGGCTAATTACATGTTACAAAGATCATAACCAAAACCACTTTTGCGTCATTCTCATTTGCCCAGTCAACTTTGGGATTCTTATTGAAAAACAAAACACTTGTGCCTATTCTTGAGGACCACCAACATCCTAAAATAACCAGCTAAAAAAATGCACTTGCTCAGTTGGCACGATTGGATTTAGTGCGACGGACAGAGATTTTATTGTGAAAAAAGAATATTTTTTTCAAAGTTTTTGCAATGACCAACATCAACCACTCTGGAAATAGTGGGGAAATGAAAGGGGAGCTTGAGGAGCTAAAGGTGAGTTGTAAAATATTCAAAATAATTATTTTAACTAATTAATTGTTCTATTTTTTTAAAAAAAAGCCTCCCACGGAGGAAAAGAAAATTGAGGACTTTGACGCCATTTTAGACCTGATAGGATCTCAAGGAAAATTCCAAAAATTCCTCCTCTACGCTGTCGTCTGCCCCATCACAGCGATCCAACCTTTTCTCACGCTTAACGCGATTTTCATGCTGTTCACTCCCGAACACTGGTGCTTCGTTCCAGGCCGGGATAACAATACAAGTCTTGAACAATGGAAGATCCTCAATATTCCTTTAGACTCGGAACGCCTCGTGGATTCCGAAGGTCATCCGAGATATTCACAGTGCAAAATGTATATCCCAAATGGGTCCATCGTCACGTGCCAATCAGGCTGGGAGTATGATAAGACAGACTACGCCTCAACAATGTCCACCCAGTACAACTGGGTATGTGAAAACTTTGCCATATCCACCAACGCCTTTACAGCCGCCGCCATAGGAAACGCATACGGGACAATATTCTTCGGCCATTTAGCAGACAAATACGGACGCAAGCCAATTTTCTTCATAACAATCACAATCAACATTGTCTTCCGTGTTATCTCTTTATTCCTCGCTTCCCACGTGGAGCTCTTCTACATCTGCCAGTTCATCATCGGCACCGCCTTCCCCGTCATGTTTATCGCGCCTTCAATGATATCCGCTGAAATTTGCGATAAAGAATACCGCGCTCACGTTTTCGCTGTCACTTGGATGATCTGGGTTATCGGCATGGCTGCCCTTCCCCTCGTCGCTTGGATTTGCTCCAACTGGTTTTACATCGGCCTTTTCACTTCCGTTCCCGGTCTCGCCATTTACATTTACCTCTGGTATCTCCCGGAATCTCCTCGCTGGCTTTTATCCGTTGGGAAGCATGAGCAAGCTTCAAAAATCCTTTACAATATCGCCGTCACCAATAACCGCTCTGAAGACATTTCTGTCGCCGAACTCAACTCCATCCTGAGGCGTCTTGTGGCCAAGCAAAATCGGAAAAACGAGAGCAAAAACATCGGCGTGTGGACTCTCTTCAGTCGAGCCCGGCTAGCTAGAAATACCTTCCTGCTCACCATATCCTGGCAAGTTATTCAAATGAGGAAGAAATAATTACACTCTTCACCAAGTTTCATGAATGATGCATGGAATGTGATACAAATTGTGAGAATGAAATATTTTCTTTTCAGGTCCATGAATGTTTTAGTCTACTATGGGATCACCCTCAACACGACGAACATGCCGGGGAACCAGTTTGTCAATTTTTTCCTCCTTTCAATCATCGAGCTCCCAAGTGGCTGGGCGGGTGGGGTTCTTGCCGACAAGTTAGGGAGGAGGTGGACCCAAGTCTTCTTTTTCTTAGCTTGCATGGTCAGCTGCGTGGGGGCTACTTTTGTTATTGAAATGATTGCAATGGAGCTCATTGCTGTGGTCCTGGCAAAGTGAGGATTTAAAAGGGATTTTTTATTGAATGAAAACCAGAAAAAAGCATATGAAATTCCTTTCTTTTATATAGATTCGCCATCACGCTAACATTCCTCGTGGTCTATTTACAAGGAGCGGAAATATTCCCGACACAGTTGCGCTACACAGGAAGTGGATTTGCTTCAACGATTGGAGCCATTGCAGGGATTTTTGCGCCGATAATTGCACAACTGGTATTTCAGCATTTTTATTTAATTGTTGCAATTATTTTTGTTATAAAGAGTTTATATATCCTGCTCTATTTATTTTTTTTACAGAGCGTTCATCATCTCACCTATCCTTACTGGATTATGTCAATGTGCTGCTTTATCGGGATGATAGTTTCCGCCTTTCTTCCAGAAACTTTAAATCAAAATCTTCCGGAAACAATTGACGATGCAAATAACTTTGGAAAAGGGGTGAAATTCTGGAGTGTATATCCTCGCGCCAGGTCTAAGTCTGTAACGTCAACTTTGAGCACGTCACAACGAGTCTCTCGAAGATCGACAATTGGCCAAGGGGATAATTCTTTAGATCCGCCGACGATTTAATTTGGTTATTTACAAACCTGTCTTTAGTGGCCATCTTTTTTTGTATATTTACAATAATTATCATATCTTATCTAATATTTAAATAACCAATAACTTTACATATTGCTTAGCTATTTGCGCTGTACCACTTGCACAACATATAAAGAACTTTAAATAATACACTTTATTTAATATTGTTATGCCATGCCCCTTCCTCTCAAAATAAATGAAAGAGGTGTCAGGTAAAAATAATGGGTCGATGATGATAAATAAGTTAAAAGGAAAAATACCAATTGGATATACATAGTCGTGGTTTTCACAGTTGACATATCGAATACTTCTGCATCACACCATATTTTACAAAAACATAATAAGTTGGAACGTGAATGATAAAGAAACGGGTTAAATTAAATTTTATATAATTATGCCCCATAGATAGAGGTTCATGTCCTTAAGGGAAATTGTGTCACGTGTGTTCATCTCATTTTTGACGCAGGCAAAAGTTTTCAAAAGAAATCATAATCACGTCAAGTTTAACAAATGTCACCGAGGTTGAGGTGGGCTTCAGTGTAAACGACCTTGACGATCTTCTTGGTCTTGTGGGGTCACGAGGTAAATACCAGAAAATACTGTTGTACATTCTTCTCTCTGTTGAACTGTTTCTCTTGATGAACGTGTTGTTTATGTTGTACGAGCCTAATCACTGGTGTCACGTGTCTGGAAGGGAAGAAACAAGTATAGATCTAGAGGAATGGAAAAACTGGCAGGTACTTTGGAGATGGATAGGTAACTAAATCCGTAAATCCAGTTTAAACTGAAAGCTGGAATGGGGTAAATTATGTCGTGGAATTCTTGTAGGGATGAAAACGGGCTGCGCAGTCCAAATGTACACTGTAAATCGGACAATTACCAGCTGCACTTCTGGATGGAAATATGACAAGGCGGATTATAATTTAACAATTTTAACCACCATTCAATATCTGGTTTATGATAAGGCTCAATGGGCGACTTGGGTGTTGGTTACAAACGCTGTGGGAAACGCTTTTGGGAGTATTGCCCATGGACATGAAGCTGATAAGTAAGTTGACAAGTTTTCTAGACAATTTTACTTCAATTATTATTTTTGTAATCTTTACGTTTTTTAGAATAGGAAGAAAGCCAGTGACTCTGATAACATTGGCAATTAGCTATATTAGGCCGAATATGGCTTTTTGCAGTTGCGGTCCAGAATTTCTGGATATTTCCCTCCTTAACTTTTACAACTGGACTGGCACTCCCAATGATATACGTTGTTTCTACATATGCTCTGGAAAGGAGTATCAAGCATGGATTCATTCATGGGCGTTTATGATGACTGTAATTGGAATGGGATCTTTGCAGTGGGTCGCTTAGTGGGTGAGAGACTGGCATGTAATCGGATTTTTTACCACCTGTGTTGACACGTATTCCTTCGAAATCATGTGTCCAATAAAATGCAAGTCGTTAACATTATAAATTAGTTGAATAAATGACAACGCTTTTACAAGCGTATGAATGCTAAATTATGTAGTAGCAATGCATTATACGTTGATCATGAAGTTTAAAACTTGTAAATCCTGGCAAAATGCATGCATGCATCCGACAAGAAACAAAGTGTATTGGTCCAGCTCAATATCAATTCGTGAGTAAACAAACATACACAAACAAACAAAGAGCTTTATTCAGATATTTATTTAGCAAGCCGACTTAAAATCATTCAAATTTGAAACATTCACATTAAACCAGAAATCCGTAATTCTTGTATTTAGTTAACTTTACTCAAAGTCATCGTCTTGAGGGATACGTTTGTATTTTATTTTGTTGTTGATAGAATTGGATAAATTCTTGCTTGTCGGGAATGATTCCAAGCCACTGATGACAATATGGTATTTAATTGGTTAACATTTTCAATGCCATTAACAATTTATTTTGTACTTAAGACTTACTTTGCACTATTTTCACATTTCGCCAAAGTGGTGGTCGTACTTCCTTGGGTCTCTGTTCACACACATAGAAGTTCCAACCGGAACAAGATACAGTTGACAGAGCATTTTTCTTAGGGTTGTAAACTGTGCAGTTAGAGCTAATATCTTTTTTAAACCCTTCACGGTCCACAACCCAATATGTTTCTTCGTAGTCGTATTTAAAATACGATTGTGGCAAGCTTGGATATTTTTTTAGTAAGGCTGTATTTTTTTGGCGGAGCATTCTATATTTTTCTGGGCATACCAAACTTCCAAATGTTTGCTTGTACCTGCTGCGATAAACTTGGCGGTTATCTGGGAAGCCGTAAGAGGTGGTAGCTGTGTGTCTTAGGACGTTTGTTATATTCTTCAACCAAGCTGACTCAAAAGTACAAGTTCCTGAAAATAAAAAATTGCTAAATTACATCCACCAAATTTTATCAAAGTTTATCTGCAAAATATTTTCTAACGGTTTAAGTAGTCCGGATGTTGGCAAATAGTTGCTATCCTGTTGTTGCAATTTGCTGGGGCGAAGCTTTTCATGTTCCAACCACATGTTGTGGGACCGGAAGGTTTGCAATTAGGAATTTGGGATTTAAATTCATAAAATAGTATTGAGGAGACGCAGAATAAACTTGCGCGCTTGTTTGTTCTTGAGCCAATTTCAGTGAAGTTAATCCACGCCTCAGACGTGTTAGCGACAATTTTTCCATTTTTATCCTCAAAGTGTTCCGATGACATGTTGTACTGCCAACTTGTCCAGAAATGCGACACTGTTACGTCTAGAAGCCAGAAATATATTCCCATAACGAAACGTTTTTATAGAGTAAGCTTGAATAAAGAAACTTACTTCGGGACCACATTTTGAGGAATGGAACTAAACAAGAATCGTGTTTAAGATTCGGAGTATAAACTTCTAATCCTATATCCTTGCAGTACTTTTTGCTTTCGTTTATATTTCTCTGTTTAATTTTCAAGCAATTCTGTAATATTTTAAGAGTAAAATCATTAATATAATTTTTATTTAACTTACTGTTTTCCAATTTACTATAAAACGCCTGTCTCCGAAAATCCAATTGCCATCGTCAAAATATGTGTCTTTGTCTGAGGAAAAAGACAAAATGTTGAAACACAAGTTTTTCAAAGATCATACTGATTACAAGCTGCTTAGTTACCTTCCAGTCCAGTAGTAGGAATGGATCAGATGTCTTCAATTTGCAGTTTGGGTCTTTCGACTCACATATTGCGTGTCTTTTCTTCCTGGATTCACAAGGTTTTTCATCAAACGAGGTTGCAAATCCACTAAATAAATAAAAACTCATTAATTAAATGAAAGGTTTTAAATAAATTCTATTCTTGAAGATAAACTTACAAGATTATTTCGCTTTGATTTAAGGGCCATGGCATCGCTAATGTTAGACAGTGGGGTAAATCAGCACTAGTATCATATTTACTCTCAAAACTTAACCATGCGCCAACCCCAGTGGGTCTAGATAGGTAAATATTTGAATTAGTTAATAATTGATATTGATATATTAATAATAGAGAATTTAAGTGTCTAAAAAACCGGGGTTGGCGATAGAAAAAATTCCCGTAATTTATAGATGTATGAGAATCTTCCCATTGGTAGTTTTCCACTGTTTTGTCGTCGTTGAACTTTGCGTCCAGCCAATCTAAAAATTTAAAATAAATTCATTACTGATATTAAGCTTCGATCAACTTTTTTACAGCACAAATTTGGCACGAACACCAAGTATCTTGCAATGAAAAGTTCTTCACAATTCCCTCCAAAGCACGCCCAACGACGGAGAGGGTTGTCAGTTTGTCAATTTTTGCCAATTTCATTTTATTGCTTTCGCAAAGCATTTTTGCCTCACGTCCAATTGACGAAGTGTCCTCGCATCTTCCGATTCTGATAAATGTAAAATTTTGTTAATCCGACCCTCCTCCATAATCCCATTTCAGAAGGACATGAATCCGCCTGACCGTGAGCCTGAAGAGCTATAAAAACTGCAAATTAATATTTCGAAATTCCAGCTGCGACTAGAAAAGGCTGCCTCTTACCTGATGTCAGTAAGTACCAAAACCCAATTATAATCACAGTCACCACAGCCATGTTTCCAGATCCTTATACAAATAAATTGAGGTATTATAGTATAAATATATCCCCAGTAGTTTTTAAAAAAGTACAGTAGATTAGCACTGCTCTAATGGTAATGGTATGAATACCAGTCATTTCAAACCAAAAGCCAATTAAAATTCTAGACTACAATGAGCATTTATGTTGGCGGAAGTAATAAACTTTATTGCATTGTAAAAATACTCAGACATTCTTTGAAGTTGCATAGGCGAATGAAGTCAGGGAGGGAATAAAAATATTGATTGCTTAACTTATGTTGTAAATATCAAGGTTTAGATGGATGATCAAAAAATTAAAGATACCGTTTAAAACGACAATCATGTGAAATCCGAGAAATATATTTAGTTTCAGCACATTTAATTTATCTCACTTTATGCAACAAAAAATATGGCAATATTTCTCTTCCTATTTCCAATAAACTCAGACGGCGCAACATATTTCATAACTATACCGGACACGAGCTAATAACTGGGGTTTTTATGCGCTATTGTACCATGAATATTAATTATGCAATAATAAATTGCACTAAAGAGAGGAATGTAAAATAATAATAAGTAAAAATTGGAGAGCATTTTATTGATAGAGTGTTTAACTAGCACAACGGTTGAAGTTTTCCAAAATATTCGTGTTGTTTCATATCTCAAGAATATAAATAATATAATGGATAAGCATCTCACAAAATACTTATTTGTGATTTTTGTTCTTCTGAACAAACTAATCTATATCACTGAAAGTTGCCCAAATCAGGAAGTGAAATTACTCTTGACGATTCAGCGCACGAGTGATTGGCAGTTGCCATTCTCTCAAATGAATACTGCGATTCCTGATATAATTCAAAGGCTGGGATACAGTACTACACAGTTGGAAGTGGCTCAAATGAGTTTTAATGCGTAAGATTTTTCTTTCTTTTATAAACTAAATTATCAATAGTTTAAGAATTTTAGGTTTGATACGTTTATGAATCGAATATCTGCATATTAGCTTAAAAATTTGTTCAGATGGCGATAATTGCTCGTAATAATTAAGCCGCACCAAATACTATTTCATAAGATCTCTTAAAAAGCACCCTTCAAATGCAGTCAGCAACACACTCTTTCGTTACCGGCGGTTTCCCCGTGTCACGGGTTCCCCATACGGGTCCCATTCCCCATATGACAGGTTTCCCATATGACGGGTTCCCCACATGACAGGTTCCCCATATGACGTACTCCCCATATGACGTGCTCCCCACATCACTGGTTCCCCATATGACGTATTCCCCATATGACGTGTTCCCCACATGACTTGTTCCCCACATAGCATGTTCCCGTCATGACATGTTCCCCACACCACCGCCCCTCATTAGAAGGTACAAGGTTACATGTCCTTTGACCTCTATTTGCTCGTTTTGTTATTCAACATGAAGCCCTGATGCATACATGTCGATTGTAAAAAACAGAACTGAAAAATGGCTAACAATTTTAACCCTTAAATGTCCATTAAATTCTCTGAAAATGAATTTGGGAGGATCTATAATACATAATGAAGGTTCGGTGAAAATTGCATTAAATTCCATGTTGCCTGGAAGTTGTAGGAAGGACCCATACCTTAAATTCACCCATTTTATTTAATCTGATAGTGACTAAAGTCTCAAGCGAAATAAACATGTATATCCATCCATACTAGCTTGTTTGAGATCCGGCCAGTCAGTTTTGTACCCTTCTGTCATATAAGGAGGGCACGGTTATTTATAAAAAATTGCATCAAATGAAATCTAAAGAGCGTAGGCTAATTACTTTTTTAAAGAATTTTGCTCTAATTAATTTTAAATTGTGATTTATTTTTTTGTAATGCATTGTGCATGGTAGATTTCGTAGCAGCAATGAAATGCTGGTTTTCTTTCCTTCATACAAAGTTCTATCGTTTTTAGTGGCTCCATAAATGTTAATTCGGATACACATTTGCATTCAGTATATCGATCAGACCAGGTCAGGTTATCTCTTCTTCATACACAGTAATTTGTTTCTTCCGTGGTTCCTCACATATGTCAATTCGGTTACACATTTACATACAGAGTATAAATCAGATCATGTGCTGAACTGAACAAATCCATTAGGTAGTGTAGCTTATGATGGAATTACACACATTTTGAATGAGTAAATACTTACTAAATGACATGAGACTGGACTGGACTCCACATATAGGGAAAATGTCAGAAGAAACCGTCATGAGGGGAACATGTCATCAGGGGAACGAGTGATGTGAGGAACATGTCATGTGGGGAACTAGTCATGTGGGGAACTCGTCATGTGGGGAACCCGTCATATGGGGAAACGGGTATAGGCGGTTCCCCCATATGACGGGTTCCCAATAC